>JAKEEE010000245.1:0-33904 GCA_021498325.1 Bactrocera minax
CCCTATTCCATGTTTATTTTCATAAGGAATCATGGCAAATAGAGCAACTAGCAGCTTTATGCTACATGCTATCAGCAACCTCATGCCCCACTTCTACTTACCCGCCACTTGTCCCACTTAGCAAAGCTATTTACCCGTTTCGCGTGCATGAAAATGTTGCTGCCGTATGGCAAGTGCATACCAATTTCACAAGTTGAGTATGTTTAAAATGCGCGCCTTTATGCTATGTTATTCCACGACGACTAGGCATACACGAATACTATGTATGTGTATGCATGCATATCGGCACAATTGCATTTTGCCGGCATTTAAATGCAGTCAATATCCAGCATGTATTTGCTATTTCTATTCCTTTTATGCCTTTGCCTCGTACGCCATTTTATACCTTTTCAATAACCGTTAAGAGAGTTCGAGGAATGAAAAATCTTAAAATTGCGTAACGTTGGCCTGTGCTACACATAAAATGAAATTAGAGTAATTTTCAAGTATTTCATGTTTTTTCTGCCGACTTCCGGCTAGTACTATAGTAGCAACAACAACAATATCATATTTTCTTTACAGTTTTACTTTATTTCTGACTATTATTTCGCGACCAAAAGCTTACAACATTTGCTTGGGAGTTGTGTATGGCATCTAGAGGGGTGCTATATGGGGTATACGTGCCATGAATTAATAATCACCAATCCGGTGAAATTCATATTTTTCTATATTTTATATTTATATTATATTTTATTATATTAATATATTCATATATATTTTTCAATATTTATGGTACTTTTGAAGAAAACTCATGCTGTTTGCGAAGAGAACCACTATAACGTAAAATCCAAACTTTTGACGCAAAAAATACATTTTTTTTAAAATACCATAAAATTTGCTTTTCCCAACAATGAGGAAGTTTCAAATAAAGTCCTACCTCAAGCAGTTGACAATGGACTTGTCAAAATGATTGCCGAAGATGACTGATCCGAAATATTTTGTAAGGGAAATGTAAAGTATATGGAGGCATCCACAGTTTCAAGGCTTTGCAGTACTATTTTAGAAGGTTGATGTCTTTATCGATTTCTTGATGGAGTGCAGAACATAATGGGCACCTTGCCAACAATGTGCCTGTGAGAATGATCTACAAGCTTAAACTTATATAGTGATTAGCCAGTAATCAGAGTAAGAACTCGTGCTTCTCACTGGAAAAGATTTAAGGGACCCGATACCGACCCGATACCCGACCGCCCCGACTAGGCCCAACCCAGTGTATTAGTAAGCTAGACCACTGTATATAGAAAATGGTAACTGGTTGCTGTTACGCTCCTATGATTCTTGACATTTTGTTATATACATAGTTTAGAATAAACAGACTACTAACTTTTTATTGAACAAAAAAAAGTTCAAATTCCATCCAACGACCTTAAATGGGATTATACAATATCAATTAGAGAAACGAAGTTGTTCTCGTTAAATAACGTTATGGTAATCCTAGAGTTATTTCTGGGCTTTTCTGTCCACGAATACACTTCATTGACTTCATATACTTGAAATATCCAGCGAATCAATTAAAATCATTTTTATAAAATTACTTAAGCGAACCACCTCAAATGTTGCCAGCAAAATTAAATTGAAGTTGTTTATTGCATATGTATGAGTTGGTGAAAAAGAACAACAACATCAACTGCAACAAATACCAAAACAACCGATTAATGATATTGTAGAAAACTACAAGTACTTCGATTTTAATTAGTTACATTAAAGAACCATTTATTACAAACACATTAATGTCCGGTTGTGGAAGTGGAAATTAAACTCTTTTCTGATGTGAGCGAACAATCCTGCTGCAGGCAGAGTAGCTGTGCGAGTGTCTATAAAAACCAGGCGCTCGAAGGTAGTTGGTGAATGTAATGCCGGAAGAGTGTGAGAATATGTATTATACAACATCTAGGTTCTTGGTTTTGGTTTTGTTTTTATTGCACAAGCATTTCGCTACTAGGCAATTTTCAAATTAAATGAATGACAGGAATTGTTTTTTGTTGAGTTCCTGGTTGATTCCGTGATTGGCTTATCAGCATACCATTTGTCGCTATTGTGTCGGAAGTGCTATGTTAAGCCAAAAGCCTTTTAAAATTGCATTTCAGTTACAGTACCGTTATTCATAATTTACTATATGTATACAGTATACATTTATTACATCCTTTTTTCTGCTGCCATACCACACTAACCTATATTTAAAGATGCCGATGTAAAAATCTGTCTCTTGCTACCATTTACTTTAAATGACTTTAAATTACTATAGGGAGGGTTTTTAGATGTATTGCCACAATAGTCACTAAGTACTGCTATTATTTGACATAATTTGAGGACAGCTGAAAGCTCCACTCTTTGTGATTCCATTTTGTCGTTTCGATTTTACATGACCTATTCATTCACCATTAACGATGACGTTGACTTCAACTTCAGTTAAACAAGTATTTTTAGCACAGCCTTCGGTATTCCAACTGAACCAAATTGATACTTTTTCCGTGTGCAAGAGGGCCTGATCAGTATCTTCTATATTGAAATGTGCCTCATCGCTGAAACTGAGTTGCCGTTGGAAAGGTAAATCTAACTCTATCGCACACCACAGAAGTTTAGGCTACGATTTTTGTAGTGTGTTTCGGTGTAAGTTTCCGGGTGTAGGTCCGGCAGTTTATCAATGTAGACTGAACATAAATGTTATGCACGTGTGTTTACTGCGATATCTGATTTGACTGCCAGATAATCGTGAATGAAGGTTTGAAACTCTGTTTAGTTAATCGCAAATTAGCAAAGACGTACACCCAGTCGGTTCAGTTTACTAACTTATGAAGTATTAATAACTTAATTGTATTCAATTGGTGTAATGTTTCAAAACAGTATAATTATACAAGTTTTCCTATGTGAACTGATTATCTTCTTTATACTTTTAACGCCTTTTAAACGTTTACATTGAGATAGGTTCAGAGCGCCCTTGTTGTAAATTGTATGGGACAATTTTCTGGCATTTGCTAAGGGGCTATACTTCCAAAAAACTAAAGGTATTTGGCTCTTCGTTTCAAAAATGTAAATTAACTAAATAAACTAAAAGTTGGAGTAAAAAAGTTTATTGAGCAAACGTTGGGAACACTCAATCCTTTATAACCCTGATCGGAACTGAACGCTGGAGAATTTAGTTTACCGTTTTCTTGTTTTTTTTTCATAGGATCTGTGATTTAGTGAAGTTCAAAGTCTTTTGTAAATGGTTAAAATTTACCAAAAATAAGCAGACCTGTTTAAAAAAGCTCTTGTTTTCTCCCCGCCGAAAGAGATTTCCAGAATAACATTTGCTTCAAGTTATCATATTTGCTCAGAATATTTCCAAAAAGTTATAGAAAATTTGCGTAAATATATTTAGTTCATTTTTAAAGGAAGCAGCTTGACGGAATAACATTTTGAAATTAAAATTTTGGAAATTTTTTGGAAAGTATATAAACTACCGTCCTAATAAATTCTTTACACGCACTAGAGGCAAATATAAAAATAATTAACGAAAAGGAAGAAAACAGCCTTAATGGTTTTGCCGAATTGCCTTTTCAATAATTTATGTTGTTATTGCTTTTACAATCATAAAAAATTTAAAGAAATGCAATTGAAAGCATAAAAAGGCAAGAAAATCACAGCTTTGACTGACAGGCAGCATGCCATATTGAAGAAGTAAATTAAATGTAAAAGCGAAAAAATTTCCTGTTTAAAACATGTAGGCGACTATGTGCGTGTGCTTAAACAACTTCACATTTAATTTAAGGCGACAGCGTGCTCCAAGTAAACCCAATTGAAGTAGTAGGAGTCCTAAAAATAATTTACAACAGCAGCAACATAAGCAGCAGCACACAACTGCCTTCTATACAACTACATACAAATACATGGTTGCGCTAAGTGAATCCGACATGCGGGCGTAATAAAGTATACTTTATTATGAACTTTGTTAGACAGGCGGGAAGGTAGAGGGCAGCACGAGTGAAGTGTGCTTTGGTGGCCTTTGAGGAACGATGCTTGACAGTCATGCGCCCGCATCATCATGCCTTTTAATGTTCTTTTATAGCCTCATTAAATTACACTTTATTGCTATAAAAAGTAAAATATTATGTGATAAAATGCCAAATACGACGACCAATAGGACGCGCTCACATAGCGATATAGGTATGAATGCCTACATATATATGTGTATTTGTAAGCAATATATGATTGTGTGGTCAAACGTTAAGGAATTAAAGTCACCAGCACCAGAAAAGTAAGCGTACATGTATAAACATAGCATAACTACAGGCGCAATAAATGAGCTGTTGGCGATACGGTTAATCAGAACGAAAATGGATGCGAAAAGGCACCTACTTCGGTCGACTCACTGTATAAATATAGCTTGCAGCAGCTAAGAAATGTGTTCGTGCGTTGGGTGAAAAAGTGTGACAAGTTGGTTTGTGTGCGTGTAAATGTATGTGTATGAAAAGGTAACTCAAATGGTTGGCAAGGACCATGCATCATAGAATTGTAGAGTCATCCTCTTTCAGTTCTATAATATGGCACAGGTGTGTAAGCCAGCTCGTTGGCGAAATGAATGGGGGGCAAATCGCTCAATTTTATTTCGAAGAAATGTGGATTTTTATTGGCATTTTATTTGATAAAATAACGAAGTCGACAAAGATGTAGAAATTTGGTTAATTTGATATCAAACTGTTTAATTTATAATAAAAAATTATTTATTAAAACCCTGAGAGAAACTACTGCGGTGCTCTAAGCGGTGGTGCTCGCGTTTTTATTTTCGTCATTTTCAACACAAAGCAGTTAAACCACAACTAAGTGGTTTTAAACCAGCACCTATCCCGCTGGGTCAGGCTTTTATGGGTAATTTTACGAACTAAATTTTCGTAGTCATTCTGAAAATAGTATTATTATGAACCACAGGGAAGTGAAGATGTGGGGTAAAGAATTAAGTAAAGCTAAACAAAATGGCTAACCATATAGTAATAAAGGAACACTTGAATTATTCCAACAGTTTTACATCTAATTATACAATGTTCCACAAGTTCAGTCTTTTTTATACGCTCACAAATTTTTAAAATCTTCCAAAGCAAAATGATCTGAGACTATTATTTCGCGAGGTCTATTTGTTAGGATAATAAAGTGTCCTATAAAAGGATCGATAAATCGACGCTAATGTTTTAAACAACATATTAAGTAATGGAATGGTATAATATCTGCTCAAAAATAGGACTGTGGACACACAAACTACTTAACTTAAATTTTGTACACACTATTCTCTTAGCATGAGTTAAAAATCGAACCTCAGTCATGTTTTCGTCTCATAGAACGCCATTTCAAAGCAAATCCGCTTACTTGAATTTGCCAGAGATAAACTAAATATCGGTATATACAGTAGCAAAACTTAACGAACATAATATTCTTGAGATACGGTACCCAGTTGTTACCTGGTGTGGTATCTCTGGTTTTGGTGCCTCCAAAAATAAACGCGGTAAGCTCTCCGTCTTTCTTTAGTTTACTTTCATCAGGTTGATTTTGTTCGATATATGGTACCACATAACACACAATATTTTTAAGATCAGACCGTACTTTCCTTCAGAGCTAACAAACAACAAGTATCTACTTACCTCCATATATTGTACCCTATGCTCCATACTCCATGCATTATACTTTTACTTTGATCAGTTATTTTACATACAAGGGCAAACGCGATGGGCATTCTCTTCCATAAATATGTGTTTAATAAATTCAAATAATACACTAGTACTGTACTAAAATCATTATTATATGTTAGTAACAATTAAGCAGCTCCAAATAGCAAAATTCATAATAAAAGATAATAATAATAACCTTTTGTGTATTAATACAATAGATTATCACTGGTGCACTGCTAAATTATTTAAAGTGACTAAATATTTGTTTAATTATGGAAATGGAGAGGATATAGAAATTTCTGAACATATGGTCGTATAAAAGCAATTTGTTATTTTAACCAAAAATTAACTGGGGTTGAAAATTTTTATATGCAAATGCAAAGAGCTTTTATTTTAAAATAAACACGCATTAATAAATTTATTTATTTGCACAAAGGTGGAGTACAATTGAAAGCATTTTATAAAATTATAAAAAAATTTCATTCAATTTGAGTGAATACTAAAATTTTCGGCGCTGCTTTTACATAGCAACTAGTTATTAGATTAGGGCACGGCGTAATGCAGAAGGAATAAAATAAAATACACGTAAGTGACTGAAACTTAGTGAAATGTGTTGAGTGGTAATGAAATCGCAAAAACGAAATGGATTTCAATTGAATGAGATTGAAGAAGACGCAGTAAAGTAGAATTTAATTTGATGAACTGAGGTTAATAGAAAGTTTTGTCAGCAAGTCAGAAATAAGGGAATAAAATGAAGTGAAAAGACGAACGACAGTGAAGTAATGAGACGAAAAACGTCTTTGAAAGATTTGTAATGAAATGAAATAAACAGGAGCCACATTAAATCAAACAAAATGAAATACAAACCAAATTATTTTGCTCTGAGCAACATCTTAAAAAAATATAATGGAGCAAAGTAAATAGCATATAATGAAATGTAATGAATTTAAATTAGTGCCACCAAATTTGAGTGATATTCGTGAGATTTAAGCGAAACGAAATCGAACAAAATTAAGGAACTTAAACTAAATTTTAATTGAGAAAAAAGAGGAGGAAAAAGACGAAAGTTAGAAGAAACGAAATGAAAGTATGCAAAATTAAATTAATTAATTGAAATGAAATCAGTAGATGAAAAATTAACGAAATAGATAAAATTTCAGCAAACTAAATTCACAAAATCAAATTCAAATGAAACGGAGTAGAATAAAATTTATTTAAAAAGGTTTCGGTGGAACAAATAAAGGCAAATCAAACAAAATGAAACGAATCAAACCAATAACTAATTAAATATACAAAATAAAAATTTTAAACACTTGGAATGAAACTGAATTAAAGTCAATCGGAAACAATCGGAAATGCTTGTTTGGAAATGTACGAAATAAAATGCTATAAACGGAACATATAAGTGAAGAATGGAAATGAAATGGAAATAAATTAGGTTAAACGAAAAAAAATAAATTAACTAAATAAAACAAACAAAAAATGTAAGTGATATGAGATAACATTAAATGAGAGAAACGATATAAAATTCAGGTGAATAAGTTTAAATTTACTGAAATTAAATGAAATGAATTAACAGAAAGAAATAAAGCTAGGGAAGTCTAATAGAAACAAATGAAATTTAAATTGGGGAAATTGTGAAAATTATGGAAAGCAAATGAAGAAAATCAAATTAGCTGAAAAAACAGCAAAGCGAATAATAAATTAGTTATTAATCTGCAGAAAAGAGATCTTTTGAAGCCTTGAAATGTTTTTTTAACATTGAGAAATTAATCGAATTTGGATGAGGCTATATGGGCTGGTCAGGAATTATGTGCCAACATTTAAAAAAACGGAAAAATTAATATTAAAAAAATGAGTATGTTTACTTACAGCAAACGCTTTTTCATTTAAAAATGTTGTTTTGAATTCCACTCAGAATTTATATAAATAAACACGCTCCCACAATAATTTAAACCAACAAAAAAATAAAATAGAATTAATTTGTATAGAATTTTCTTGGTATTGAAGCGTTATCCTTGTTGTTCCTTTCAATGTTTATCACAACTTTAACCACATAATTCCGCTATAAACGACGTGCAAGTAAACAAACGCACCATAAATACAAGATATATTATGCAACATAGCTTAGCAAATACATTAACTAATGAGTACTTAGCTACAATGTTTACAACACACATACATGCTTACATGTGAATGCAGGTATGTATATATGTGCTACATATTACACACATCGCGAATGTATACAATATGTGGATAAGCATTAGAAACTCCATTTGACATAGAAATCAGAGGCGATTCACTGAGGTCAGTGCACACAAACACACACACATAAATACACACACTCATAGACATAGAAAAGCCAACATAATACCAACTAATTATATAGGAATGTAATATAAAAGGCCAATTGCTTGTGTGCGTATAATAAGTATTAATTAAAATGCAACACATGTATTGAATATTTGCTGACAAAACATGTTATACAAACGGTAGATATAGCAATGTTCATCATACGCCATAGAGCGCATTTACTAAGCTGATTTCGGAACCTTTACTTATTCAACAGATATTATGAACTATTGCGGTTGGCGTGCTGCTCTACCCACTTTCGTTATAGTGTATAATGATTCCTGCAACATTTTTGTTACACCTGACCACCCCCCTCTACGCACCCATACGAGCTTACCTCGCCCACTCCAACGATGATGTGCTATCAGTTGCTTCAAAGTAATTAAGTAAAGTAGTAAGCTCCATTTCATTAAGTAATTTTCACCGCTATTGCTTGCCAATCAACTACTTATCTGTCTATTCATACCTTGCTGGTAGTTACCGCTACCATCTCGCCTATTTATCGTAGGTTTAGTGACCACTTTCTGGTCTGTAGTAGTGTTTATTATTTATTATATTAGCTTTGCTTAGGGTTACATACCGTTAGCTTTATAGTTTCGCTTCATTGCCGTTAATGATTAGTCATGCGTTGAAATTGTATAAAAGAAATTATTTTCACATCTGGTAGACACTGTACAAGGCTTGAGTGCGGTATGAATGAAACCATTGCTATCATTAGAGGTAAAAAAATGTATGTCTTCGCCAATACAGAATAAATAACTTGAATTAGTTAATAGTATCGAGTTTTAAAAACTTTTGACTGTTTTCTAAGACGGTAGAAAATATTTTTAAATCTCAAAAATATAATAATAGTCAACGCACTTGCGGTAAACAATGCATTTATTTCGCTTCAGATGGAAAATTGGGAATGAAAGTCATTAAAAATACCTGTTCGACCATTTTGGATCAAATAGTTTTGAATAAAGCGAGAAACTGTTTATTTTAGGCATAGAAAAAAATTTTCTTTCTATTTTTAATACACGAATATTCCATCCAATATTGTATACTTGGGTGGAAATTTTTTAAATAAATATGTTTAAAATGCTTAATATGCATTATAAAGACCTCAAATAGCAAGCGTAATTTTCGGATCTACTTCGACTACTACGTTAGCACCTGTTAACAAATTTTTGAATCAGAATATGCGTTACAATGCTTAATTTTTCTTTTGTTTTGAGTTTTTATTCACCATTCATTTGAATACCATATCATTAAAATTCAGAATTTGACAAATTGTCATCAATAATTCTCATATTTGCCATTCAAAAAGATAATTATTCGCATTTTTGTTTCAGAATACAAATACAATCGAATTCCTCCATATTGACACTATTCCACACTATTGACAAATATCAGAAAACAAAAATTTTGATTTCTCAAAAGCCCAAAAGTGGCCATCTAATTTAATTTTGAAACATTTCTCACCTTTGCAAAGACATACATTTAGACTGCATTGCGAGTTCAATTAAATTACTCATACGCTCCGCCACTTCTATTTATGCAAAACTTGGAGCTTAAGCATCTTTTGATAATGTCAATCCAATTAATTTAATCGTAAATCTTAATACAAAATCAATTATAGCTTAGGGAAATTTAATTAAGCTAATGCGAGTTATCATATAAAGGGAATATGTAATAATATGCGTACGTAATAATTTAACGCAGAAACAAGAAAAGAAGCGCTAAGTTCGGGTGTAACCAAACATTTTATACTCTCTATCAAACCTGGGGGCACACTTTCAGGTGTTAACAAAACGTTGTGTTACAAATTGTTGCATAAGAGTTCAATATTCAGTACACGACGAAATCTTGACTGGATTATAATCATAATTGGTATCTTACTAAATTTTTTATAGGTCACTTACTCACACTATAGGACGTAGGTCTTAGGACTAGGACATTTAATTTCTATACAACATTTTACTTCGTGTCCGAAATATTTATAATAAAGTCAATCCAATAAACCCAAATGATGTATGTGACCAAAAAGTTAACCAACCAAACTTAATATTATATATTGTGTACTTTAGGAAAATATCAGAGAGAATCGGAAATCAGTATATTAGGAATGTTGGGTTTAAGGCAAGGTCTGTATCGACTCCATTCATATTCAGCGCTAAACCACATTTTATTCAAAAACGCATGTCCACTTAATTTCATTAAATTATCACATCTTAGATATTGGAAAATACAACAAAAACGGTCAAAGTCAAGTGGAAAGTCGAAAATCCCTAGGTCATGTTTACAATCAGCTTTAAAATCGTAAACCCCCACATCGGGCACCTTGAGGCTAGGGAAAGGTCTGGATGATTGCCCAAACTTTTAGCATTACAGAAGTATACTCGAACACAAGGTCTTCTATAATAACGAAAATAATTATATGTGGTAAATGGGCGCTGGTGTAATTCATTGTAAGTAGTTGACCGAATTCACACATTTTCGGAATTAGAATATGGTATATCCAATGTCACACGTCCATTTAATTTTGCCAAGATATCTTACATATTCACCGTATAAAGCCAACCGGAAATTTGAAATTCTACTATTTGATATATGGTTCCTAGGGGTTGTATTAATCCGATTTTATTCATTATTGGTATCACGACATATTATTAGCAGCAAAATATGCTGTCTGACTTTCGTTAAGATACCTCACAACCAAAAAATGTTTGGAAATCTTTGCTTTAGTTGTGTGTTAGCTAGGGGAAATACTTACCCTATTTTACCCATATTTGACATAGAGGCGCATTTTCAGGCAAAGATTTGTTCTGAATTTCATTAATATTTCTTATAGATTGACCGAGATTTTTGGTAAAAGTCAGCCATATGCACTGGGTCCATATATATGCGGTATCTGGGCCATCCATTTCATACCAATCGACTACTTTTGGGCATGACCAGCCATACCTTGAAGAAACTATTTGCGCAAATTTTGAAAGAATGATATGGAATTTAGAAGTGTAATATATGAGAAGATTGCGTAGTTGGATTCCGGTTTGACCCATTTTCATACTGGAATATAAGAATGTAAATATAATGAATGACGCGTAAGAAATTATATTGAAATCGGTGTAGTATTTTCCCAGTTATAAGATTTCACTTGAAGGTTTGCGGTGCCACACTAATTTTCCAATTTTACAGCGATTCCTTTGGGGCCCTCAAGTACCATCCAGCCTGTGAAATTTAATGCTGCTGACATGTTTCTTCAACGAGTTAACGTACTTTTACTAGTTTTATAATAAAACCGTTATAAGGGGAGTGCGCGTGGTTTTAATACAATTTCACCCATTTTCACACTGTCTAGGGAGGTGCTAGAGAGATTTGTCCTCAACAATTTTTGCTAATATAGCTTAAGTGGTTTGAGATATATGTACAGTAAACCTATTAGGGGGCGGCGCCATACCCACATTTTTTTTATTTTCAACTCACATATGCCCCTCCTACTGTGATTCCCTGTATTACCAATCTCCTTAGAGTACCAAGTTTCACTAAGATATCTTAAAATTTACTCAAGTTTTCGTTTTCACGGACGGACGGACGGACACTCCCTCGGAATTTGCATCGTCATCCTGATCATTTATATATATATATATTTTTTTTTAACTCTAAATCTATCTCGATTATTTATAGGTGTTATAAACAACCGTTATGTGAACAAAACTGATATTCTCTGTTGCAACATGTTGCGAGAGCGCATTAAAAGCGATTTTGTATGCTAATGAAATCTCATTGATTTTACCTGCAAAAAAGATGTCTTTGATTGTAAATTTGATTCGAACACTATAAATGCTCTTATTTCATACAGCATTTGTTAAGATTTGCCATTTCTTTTGAAAATTGTAATTTTTTTTTTTTTTCGTTTTTAAATTGCTTATGTGATGACAAGAATATGCAACTTTCGATCTTCTTGAATGCAGGGAAATCAGTTAAATCTTCCAGAAAGTATGCCTTTTGAAAACAAGTAAAAACTCGCAGAGAATTCTATCGAAACATAGTGTGATAATCAGTTAAAGTAAAGAATTAATTCTGTTCCTCTGTAGTTGTTCAGAGAATACACCAGGCAAACTCAATGCCTAACACGTATGTATAAGAGGGCGTTGGATGGCCTTATATACGTAAAGAAGAGTCTACCGCGCCAGACGGCCATATCCTTGACTTCGGCAAGTACCAGCTCAAATAAAGATACGCTAAATCGCCAAATCTATTATAACCTAATATTGCCTCATCATCTTATTATTTTCCAGATGACGCTATACAAATTTACATACATATATATACACAATTGAATTCTTATATACATAAGCACATATATAATAGCGCGTTTAGTAAAGCGTAAATTAATTTGTGTTTACTGTCAACAAATGCCACAAACGGTTGTGGCCACTCTGCGGCCGATAATAATTACTTTTTGACGGCAATGCTGTTAAAAGCCACTAAAACTTAGTGGTTCCAATTATTTATATGATATTGTTGATATTGCGGCGAGGTACAATGAGGTTTGGGTGGGTTGCACACATACGCACACTTATACATACTCATTTAGTAATTGCTTAACCAACAACGAGCACTGGACTAAAATTCGATATATTTCTTTGAAACTGACTATTTGACTACTAAATATTATTTAACAATGTAAAATCCTTCGCATTACTATCAAGAGATACTTGAGCAATAGCCAATAGCTTTCTTTGAATCATTATATCTCCAAACTAAGACGTGAAGAGATTAAATTGAGAACAAGATTATTATATGCATTTAGTCGAAGCTTAGAAATTTACAGATTAATTGCACGATTTGATCCTCAAATGAAAAATGTACTAGTTATTTGCGTCTTTCACTCAACAGATGGCGCTGGCGTTGAAATATCTAAAACTAATCTAACTGCAATGGCAAACAGTATAAATGTGACTTCCATTAGACGCCAAGAAAGGAATTTATGTTACATCTGTAAACGAACTTCACTTCCAACAAGGAATTTTATACCAACTCTTATGCACTTCATTCACTAACAACATTTCTCTTACACTTCTTCTAACCTTATCACTGATTTCAGAATTTTAATTCTGCAGTTTCAACATCTTCTTCACTTTTTTCTTCACTTTTTCTTTTTACTTCTCTTTTTAATTCAATTCAGCCATACCACACTTTGTTGCAAGGTGTGTAAGTGCATGAAATTGCATTCGCCACAAAATTACGGTATATGTATGCTTCCCAGCTTGCCAAAATTTCTTGCAATCAGCTAAACAAAAAGTGAGTTTTAATAAAATCACAAAAAAACATTCCAAAAGTAGAACCATCTTCTGCATAAAATGTCTCTGCCGGGCATGGTAAAAGAAAATGCCAACGCTTGCTGCATTGCGGCGATAAGCTGTTGCACGTGAATGTGCTGCGTCAGCTTGTTGCGCTTGTTGTTGTTGCAACCGATGTATGCAAAGTGCTGCAAACTTGCTTCTACACACGTATGTAATCCAGAATTATGCACATAAGTATGTATGAGTGGGGCTCTAAGTCTGGCAAAAAAACTTGCAGCAACTGGTATGTGCCAGCTTTGCACTAAGACTTTCGCACTAAGTCTTGCCATTTTATGGAGCTTTCACTTCACACACAGCTCGCTTTCTAATTATTTTTCCTTTTCTTTCTTGCTTGACTGCTGCTGCTGTCACTTACTCCCACTATATTTTTGTGTGATTTATTTGCTGATGCAGCGATAGCATATTTTTCATATTTTCCTCAAAATTCCTTCAAAGATTTTTATATGAACGTAAATCTAAGGGGGCGATATAACACCATTCGTATAAGGATAGAGGAAATGCGACAAAAGTATTTTTGGGGTGACCGTAGAACGAAATGCTAGATTTTATAGCTGTGCAGTATGAAAAATCTAAATTGTATGATCAATTCTTTGGACATATTCGAAGCTAAGCATATCTATATATATAATTGCCTTATAATGTGAAGAGAGAACAGGTCAGGGCTGCATGTAATGCTTAATACTCTATATTTCAAATGAAATGTTGTCCAATGTCAAATTACTGAATTGAGCAACTATATGTGCGATCCACATACTCACTGTTTAATGATATCTTCTCACCAAATTCAGTATTCCGATAATGTGGCCGAAAAAAAATTCTTACCTACATGACCGTGATATTTAGATTCCACTTGAGTCACTTCCCTATTAACATCATCTATATAAGACTCTGGTCTCAAACAATAGGGTTTTGTTTTACTCTGCTAAAAATTCCTAAACAGCGAACGATTCATGATGACAATTTTAACGCTCATTAACCACTTAAATAGAATAGAGATGTACCAAATCAATGTAAAATTCATACAGCTGAAATATGGTGAAGTTCTTCGAGGAAGTAACTGCTTCTTGTTACCACACATAATTCGCTATAAAGTGACGGCTTTCGCAGAGAGACATTAAATTCGAAGACGGAGCTGCTGCAAGCTTTAAGACCACCTATCTACCAATTTCTCCTATTTTGATTCTAACTTTTAATAATCCTGCTTACGTTGTGGTAGTATCTCCTGTGTTAGAAAGAATCTGTTTCAAGGACATGTTGTAGTATTTGTCTCAAAATGTACTGGAGCGTCATTTTGTATATCTATTTGTCGGAAAAGTTTCTTTTTTTTGGTTAGGCGAAAATTTTGTTTTATGTTCAGATATTATTATAGTAAGGTTTCTGTTGTCATATCACGTTAAGTATTCCATAGGGCCACAAATGTTTCTTCACTGATAACGGTTCGAAGTTTCGATTAATAAGTTCTTATGGGAAATTTTTTGATAGACTAACAAAAGTTGATTCAAACACGAGTTGGAGATTTTATTAAAGCATTATTATATATAGATCTCAGCACAGTCGAAAGCACCGACGACCTTAGCCCAAAGATGCTGTAATACAAATTGAAGAAGTACTTATATTTGGTATATAGGACAATAACGTTTTATGGAATTCCCATTCTAAAAGCCAAATTTTTTTAAATTAACATAGTTTCCTGGTTAAAGTAAAGAAAATATATTACTCGCTATAATAAACGCTAAAACCAGTGAGAAACATGAGAAACCCCATATTACCAACACTCTCTTTTACTCTTTGCCTGAAAATTCTCAAAAATTACAAACGCTTCAAAGGGACTCGGTGGAACTTATCGTACCTTGACAATATCAAAAACTCCCAAATCTACTGAGGTTCACTCCACTCAGTGAAGGCAGATTCCATTCCTGCATATAGTATCATATAACCAGTAAAATGTATCGCTCAAACATTCCTTGTGAAACGTGAAAAAAATCTTACCAGGAAGATCTCAGTAATGAAAGAGTGTGTTTGAAGAATTTTCCGCTACTAGTAAGATCCTTGACACGTTTTTGGAACAACTTGAATTTCTACTATAACAAAAACAAAATTTGCTTACAGTGAAGTGAAATTTCGAGTTTTAAACACAGAAAAATATATCGACACGTTGGTATCCCTTAATTTTAGTATCAAAAATGTACTTTCATAAAATAATAGCAAAGCTTAGATAGCCAATTAGATTCTATTTTAGATATCAAAAATTTTGGATGAAATTATTTTCTATACAAAAGATACTAGCTGGTTTTTCTTAGCGTCAGCATTTCAAGTGTACACACACAAATATGTACAATATACCAAGAATATGCATAATGAATTCATTGTTTAGGCGAAAATACTAACTAAACAAAACTTAATCGAAAATGCAACGAGAAACAAGCCGAGCAAACAATGCCTCAACTGCACACATGCATACCTACAGCGTCCAGAACACAAGCTAATAAAGTGATTGCACAAATTCGGCACACACACAAACATATACACACTCACGTGACGTTGTGAAAAGCTCTGTAATATTCCATCACATATTATTTATGTTTATTTGCATTAGGATTTGTGCACACAGACACATACATACATCTGCATATACGCAGGAGTGCATAGCGTTGCATCTCGGCGATGATTCAGAATTTAATTAAAATATATCAATATTTGCATAGGAATATAGCAGAAGTCATGGGGAATCTTAAGTCACTGGAATTTCCTAAATTAGTTATGTGTGTGAGTGTGTGCGTGTTATCACAAATTTAGGGCAGCAGTAATCAGATCAATTAGACCTGAGCGAAATTATGTTTATTTGCAATTTAACATAATAAATGCCATCTTAAAACTATTAAATTGAAGCAAAATGTGCTTGTGGCATGTTTTTATATACATATATTTATATAATAATAAATAGTGCAAATATGTACTGCAGGCGCAAGTAATGAAATTTTATGAAAACTTCCAGTGGGCAAGGATGTGGAAACAACAGCTAAGAGACGGCTTAAATTCGACTGCAGGCGAACAGTATATATTCTTGCAATTTATAAAATTTACAGACATGGAAATATCTCCAAGGATGTCCTATTGTTATCCTTTATATAAATATATATCCTATACATTGTCCCATGTCCACGAAGAGGTCATTAACCCACATATAGGTATAAATTCGATCGAAGGAACCAAAACCGTATTAAAATGTGTATAAAGGGGTTAGGGAAGTTCTAAACCAAATGCACCCATTATTTGGAGAAAGCGTATTATATATAAAAAAAAAACTTGCTACACTTCATTTACTTAATATACCTCACATATTCGCTAGATATGTGATATAAAATTAACTAGTATAACAAAAATCATTATATTGAGTAAATGGGGCAAGGAGAAAATCTACATTGATTTCGCCCATTTTTAGCACTAATCTTTTGGCACTGTATCCACACAAACGTATCCATTTTATTTCACTGAGATATCATCCATATATGTCGATATATTCTGTGCAAAGCCAACCAGAATTTCGGAGATTCTCATATTTGTGAAATGGAGGTTCAGCAATGTAGACCGATAAATGAAAAAAAGAACAAAAGCTGAAACATTGTTAGTGCATTATTTGCGCCAACTTTGTTTCGCTATCCGCATTGGTGCTTGAGTTATTGTAATGCACAAAATGGATGGTAACCTATTTATATACTATCAAAATTTTTGTTATTTTACGTCGTTTAGTTTTATTTATTTTGTTTTATTTTATTTTATCTCATTTATTTCATTTCATTCTATTTAAGTTTTAATTCACTTTTAATTAATATAAATTTGTTTGTTTCTTAATTATCGACTTTAGGTAATTTTTTGATATTTTACTTCATTTTAATTTTTTTATATTTTATTTTGTGTTATTTTATTTTATTTTTTATTTCTTTTCCTTATTTTATTTATTTCACCTTATTTTATTTTATTTTATTTCAATTCATTGTTTTATTTTATCTTAATTTTAATTAATTTAATTGTATTTGTTTTCTACTTGTCTGCTTTAATTTTTTTTTTGGCATTTCTTTTCTTTTCTTACTTCATTTTTAATTTCACTTAATTTACTTAATTAAAAACTAATTTAAAAATTAATTTAGTTAATAGAGTTTCCTTTTATTTCACCTTATTCTGCTTCGTTTCATCTCATTTTATTTTGCTTTATTTCATTACATACTTTTATTTTCTTTTAATTTTTTATTTTGTTTTAACTTTATTATATTCTAATTTATTTTATTTTGTTTTCCATAATTTATTTTACTTTTATTTTTTTAATAATTGAATAATTTTTTTTTTTTACTTATCTACTTCAATTTACTTGACTTTCTTTTATTTTATTTTATTTGAGTTGATTTTTTGTTTTATTTTATTAAATTTTATCTTTTTTTAACTTACTTTATTTCATTTCATATCATTTTATTTCCTTTTAAGTTATTTTCGCTTATTTATTCCCTTTAGTTCTAATAAATTTAATTTAAATGTTTAAAACACTTTTATTTTTAATTAATTTTTATTTTACTTACATTTATCTATTTTACTTCTCTCTCTCATAAGCGAATCTTCAAAGCTAGTTCAATCTTTTTAACATTCATAAATGAGCGAACTTCGTAGCAATAATAAATTAAGCTTTTCCGCTTTCCCCTTTTTCTTGCTTTCTATTTTCCACATCTTCCGTCTTAAGATTTATAACTTATTTTTTCTTTTGCTCTACCGAAGGAATGCTTTTTCGAACTAACAACAACCATATGATGAATGAGTGCGCAAATGCATACTAATTCCACTCATGTTGACATTTGCATATATGTATATATATATTAAACATATGTACTTACCACATATATACATATATATGCATACATATGCCAGTAATTTGGTACACTTGGTACATTTGGTATTTGTAAGGCGTGTACCAACAAGCAACAGGCAACATTGCAAATAGCAACCAAATGCTGCTACGAAATGCAGCCAAAAGGAATACTTACATGCAGATATATGTATATGTACATATGTGTGAGTTATAAGTGCACAGCCAATCTCAGCTTGTAAGTGCGCGTTGCAATATATGAATCGAAAATATTGTAACTAATGTTAGCAGCAGCACAACTGTAGTATAATTTATTAATTCAAATGCAAAAACAAAGAATTATATGGAAAAAATTTCTAAAGTGAAATAGCACTCAACTGAGACATCAACTCAAAATTAAATTCTAATATTTGTAATTATTTAAAGCCAAAATAAGGTTAAAAATTTTAATTTTTAATTAAATAATTGAATAACTTTTAATTTACTAATATATATATAAATTCGAGTTAAAATTTGATGCACGTATTGTTCAACATAACGCTAATATGAATTTTCAATTTTTCACAACCCTGTAATTTGTTGCGTGCATATACATTTAGAGTATATTTGCAACATCATGGTATCTGGCGTAACTTTTATGCTGACGCTGTGGTTCTTTTCTTTTTTGCTTTTGTTCATCTGGTGTGATAATTTATCACTACAATTATACTACAATTCCAGTTCGAAAAACTTTAAGAGGATAATCCTTTTGATGCGCGCAAGATTATTTACTCACATACAAAAACACAAATATCTACTACTAATAACAAGATAGAACAGAGAAGTACTGAGTCGAAGGCGAATATTAGTGCGACCAGTATATAATGCATCAAATCATAGATATAGTTTTCATAGCGAATACAATCGCACATTCGAAAAAAGCTAAGAGCTTTAGACTGAGGAAAAACACAGTATTGATCGGTGAATTAAAATTTAAACTGTTGGAGGAATAATTAACACTTACCGTAGATATTTTTGTTTTGTTTTTATGGATTTGTTTCAATAAAATAATTGCCAAACAATTTTCGGTGATTTTGCCCAATTGATCCACCTTTAGCTATTAAAATAAAAAGTGTTTGAACTTGATAGCAAATGTTGCTTTTTATAAAAATTTTAAACCACTTCTCAAAGTGCAGAAAACTGTTAAAAACTAATCACAAGCTAAGAAAGTGCTAGAGGTTTTTTAAAAATGCCACCTCTACTACTTTGGTTTTTCGTTTTTGAATGTCTACCGAGTTATTATAAGGTCGAAATCCGTCAACTTGAGCGTCGATTTGGAGTTTCATGAGAATTTTATTAGCTGTAGATCTGGTGCGAATATGGCCTTGTTTTCGTTGGAAAAACTTCGAACTCCAAATGAGGAAGAATATTATTTTATTATCCTCTTTTATTCTTTCGTACTTTATCTACTTTGCACTACTTACTTGCTCTGTTTTCAATTTGTATTCAATACATGCAATCGCATTGCATCCTGCTTTGCAAAGACTCTTAAGAGCTTTTCCTTGTCTTACACTACTCTTAAGCAACAATGAGCGAACTTAAGCTTCGCGTGCAGCGACAACGTGACTGCAAAGACGTCTGACTAAGGTTGGCTCAGTCTGGTGAACAAACATGCTCATGTACTTTCAACACGCTGAATGTAAATGGGGTGTGAACTTATTATAACAACTTCATGGAGTTGTGAATATGAGAGCTTTGCAGGGCTGTGGCTGCTGTGTTTAGTTAATATTTTACTCCTTTCTTCCATTTCATTAATTGTATAGCAAAAAAGCAATTACTTTCGAAGTTTATTTTAATGCAGCTAAGATCTTGACGTTGGCTGACATATTCTCTAAAAATGTCGAGATATTAATTATTAGACAATTATAATTGGCAAAAACCACACCAACTGTTCAGAGATAATTTCAAAATAAATTGAGAGTTTCGTTTTGATAAATAATGTTACTACGATAAATTTGCAACCATGTTAGACCCCAAATAGGATTTGCAGTTCTGTATGCTCTCCAAACTTGTTCATGGCGTTTTCTCGCAAAATGAGCTGCGCTTATTTTCCCTCTGTTACTTTTCCGTCTCATAGGTCAATTAAGAGTACCCCATCTTTTCCTTCGACCCTTTAATGTTTTCGCCAAAACAACTGGATTTGGTATGAGGTTATGGCAAACGGACCTAACCTCACTTAATTCTATTTTTTTCTAGAACTTTTCTGCGTTATTCCTCTTCCACAAAATGCTAACTACTAGACTTTCTACTTTCTTAAAGCATTCTTATAGCTCTTAAATTAATTACTCTCAAATTGGTGTACCTAATAGATCAAACATAAACTCTACAAAAACTTCATGACGGCAAGACATAGCAACATTTACAAATCACCCTCTACACCAATGTTAATAAACCTAAAAGCCGGCATATATCATAGAATATATGTATTTGCACGAACGGAAAGCAGTACCCATAGCGGTGTGGAAACACACTGCGCCAATAATGAAATCACATAAAATGGGAAATGTCAAAAAAATAATAACGAAGCAATAGCAAAGCACACACAAAAAGCTACGTGAAAAAGCTCTAAAGGACTTTTAACCCATTGATGAAGTGGAACACAACGAAAAACTTGATAAACTGTGCAAATGGAAAGCGAAGCGAATTAAGCACAAACAACAATGAGGGAACTTGCAGAGTAAAAAGCAAAGTCAAATCGCGCAAAACGTCATAAAAGTGGCTGCTGCCAAAAATGCGGAGAACATAAAAACGGCGACACTCACTATTATCGAATGAAATGTTATACAATGTGCTATTATGTATGTGCATGCCTGTGTGTACGTGTATGAGTGTGTGTGTGTGTGGACTTTAAAGCAAATACTAAAGACAAAAGAATCGGGTGGCAAATTTGACCAAGAGTTTGGCGGTGTACAAGATCCCTCGATATTGCATTATTTCGCTTTCCTTTTATCTATGGAGAAAAGAGAAAAACACAATCAATGGAAAAAAAACACTAAAAAAACAAAACAACAACACATGCTAACTGACTAGTAGACCGCCATATGGCGTAACTATGGCGTTCTAACCATACCCATATGTGTAGCAACAAGGGTATGCATGTATGTGTTTGAACGCGTGAGTATGTATGTGTGCCACTGCGAAGTGGGTTACGAAATCATATAAAAGTTTTTAGCTTGCCAATGCAAAACCAAAAAAAACAAAAAACGAATGATAATAAAACACGGAAATCCCCCATTTTTTTCGTACCCAGTAACGAAAACACTGTGGCAACGCAAATTGGTCAGTGGGGTCAGCCGTAAAAGGGGTGCGCTAAATGCACGGCTTGACTGTTGCTTTTACTATTTACGAGTGTGCAGTGAGTATGTGGTTTTCAAACGTAAATATGGAAAAATGTGAAATATGTGAAATATGTACGTGTGCGCTGAACCTTCAATAGACGCCAAGGGGTATAAATTATTGCGTAAGCTTTTACGAGAATATTCGATAGGGTGTGAAGTAAGTCGTTTGCTGATTTTCCAACTATTTTAAAAGTAAGCTTGTACGTAAATAGTTTTAAAATTAGCTAAAGGAATTTTAAATCAAAAACAGGTTGCCACACAGTTACAAAAAGTCGTAAACCTATGATGAAATAAAATTTTAGTAGCATTTTACAATGGCGCTTTTCATTGAAAGTTGTTTATTCAAACTAGAATATTATAAAAAAGAGAAGAAAAGAAAAGAAAAAGAAATGTAAGTGACAAAAAAAATTTTATTTTTTTTTAATTTACTATGTACCTTGGATATACATCGTTTTAAATAGGTATTATTCTAAAAATTAAGTGAGTAAGAGCTAATTTTGGCTTGAAAAAAACATTAAAAAGTCGCGATGCGTAAAAACTGAAGCTTCTCGAATGTAGAGAGCGCTAATTTAGAGAGCTTGAATTATATCGGCATGAGTTCGAATTTTATTTCCTTGCTATTAGATAAAATTCTAGCGATTACATATATTTTCGGTATGAGCTTAACTTATGCCTAAGTAAACATAGTCATTGGATTATCTTATTTTACTAATTGTCTGAGAGTTCCAGTTCAAAGTCAATCAGTCTATCCACCACAGTCGAGTTTAGGTAACCGGAACGCACCCTCGGTACATGCCTCAAAAATAAAAGTTAACTATCTGTCGCTGCAACAATAGAGTAGACTGGCAATATCAGAGCCAAATTAATAGTGAATCAATGTGAATCGATGCCATAATTTTTTTTATCAATTGATTTATTTTAAGCCTAGTACTATCGCATAATTTTATATATAAATATATAGAAGATGACATTAGCAAGAAGGCCGAGGTGATTTGTTCTTTGTAAATAATAGTGTAGAAAACAGGGTACCACTTTCACAGGTTAAGACATATACCTCAAATTGTTGTAATTCGTGAATTAGTTTGTGAGATATCCAAAGAAATGTTCGGAAATCTAGAAAACTAGACTAGAAAAAAGAAAGTCTCCGAAAAAGTGTATGTATGATCTAACAGAATATATCTATGTGTCTTATGTGTGTCTATGTGTCTTATTATATAGCTATTTTTAAGTTTCGGACGCTATTTTCTAGAGACCATTTAGCGACTTTGATAGCAACAGTTAATAAAAACCGAGGTCCATGCCTATTTCTGAAATATTTCACAACCAAATCTTCGCGTTATAGTTTGATCGCACAAAGGACTAAAACATATTGTAATCGTTAGCATGGTGCGATTCGGTCCACACGCAATATAAGCATACCTTCAGAATTAATGTGCAGGAATGTTAAATTCTATCAGGACCACTAATCTTTCAAATGATTTATTCCGTTTTCATCTAATTCCATTCATAAAACTAATGGAGATATATATGAATACATGTAGGTACATATATTGGATCTATAATCAAACACAAGAAGAGCTCTCAGAATATTTGGGGGTCACTCAAGCAGCCATTTCAAAACGTTTAAAAGCACCCGGATACAAGGAAGGTTCACATCAGAACAGATTGATTCATTCTTGGCCGCCAAGTCGGCGCAATTCTTTCGGGATGGAATCCACAAAGTCCTAGAAATATGGGAAAATCTTTCACCTACAAATGGGCAATACTTTGGAATAATACTATTGTATGAGGTTTTATTGTACTTTTTTAGTATTTTACAAAAATGCACGAGTTTGGTTTTAGACACAACACCTGAAAGTTTGTTGTGCACAACACCACGCCTTTAATCTAGGAACATTGCGAGAGTATAAAATGTACGGTTACATCCGTACTTGGCCTTTTCTTACTTGTTTGTAATGGTATATTTTGACTTCTCTTATTTGCTACATTCAAATCAGTTTCATCATTTTTTTATAGCAGTGAAGACTTTTTCATGCCGCAGTTTCACATATTCGTCAGTGCTGTATTTACAACATCTTTCATCCTTTCGCTTTTAAGTTGCTACTCGTATTTATGTTATCTGCAGTATTTTGAGATACCTCATTGTGTGATCTCAAGGAAAATTTTTGCATTGTTTTTGTACACATATTGTGTTTATAAAAGTACTGATGAAATCGCTGAAATGATTTTTTAAGAAGTATGCAACAACTAGAATTGAATATTTTAAAAATATAATTATTGTAGTTGCAATATTTACTGTTTGTACTTGGAAAAAATAGAAAAAAAATAGCATTACGTATTTGCCTGACATCTTTTTCCATAATTTATTCTGATAAAAGTACCTAACGAAGTTATTGTACCTTCAGTCACATTTCACTTCAGAAACCACTCAAATTTCGCTTCCATCTATGTGTTGCTCTTATCTTCGTAGTGGTAACAGTAAAATTTTTAATGTCCATTTATAGAATTTACTGCACAATGAAAAGGAAGTTAGGGTAACCGAAAACATTTTCTGGCTGTGGGAAAATCAAGCTGTTGCACTGCGACAAAATCAAAACCAAACTGTATGAGGCAGCAATTTTTTTATTACGCGAAAGACTGTATAAAATTAAATAAAAATATAAAGAAAAATATTTTTTTGGTATAACGCACTTACTTATATTTCTATTCGTGTATATGCATACAATATTTAGTTTACAATATTCGGCATTGCTTATGCGCTTCCATTACTATGCTGATTTTGCTTGTAATTTTTTTGCTTCGGCTTTACCGAACAGTTCTTCATGCTCGAACAAAAGAAAACATATTTGAATTACAACCAGTTCTCATAGTAGTGACTATTTGGCTTTTTTTTCTTCTTTTACAGGTATGTATTTGAGTGAGAAAGTGCCTAAAATATTTAAAGTGGTAATGATTACCTTTAACACCAATTAATCTATATACAGGTATGTATGTCAATATGTGTTACGGCTACAGAATAAAGACGTAGTAGTTGAAGTGAAAATTTAAATATTTATTGTATTTCAACAGTAATGTTATAAATTCCAATTACAGCTAGAATATTGTTGTACTTAAAATCATTATTAGCTTAAATGGTATTGTTACTGAGATAATAGTTTTCTAATAATAGTACTGATAAGAGGATACTTGAGATATTGGTACTGGTAATGATAAACAGTGCCTTTTCTGGTACACTATGATTGCACAATATGACATACAATACGTTATGTGATACTTATAATTACCACAATATTTGTAATTGTAATGTGGTATTGGTAATGTTACTATAATAATAACATTACAGTATTTTTTCCTTGCATTTTAGAATTTTAGTACATATTTAATACTAATTTTAGTATATATAATATCAGTATTTGTTATCCGGATACTATAGTCTACAATGTGTATACGTATACTTTTCTTTGCGCTGGTGGCGTAATATTTGTATTTGTGTACTCATAAACCTCTGGTCATACGCTGATTTTGTAATGAAATACTGATGTATGTGCTCTCTATAAACTGACTTACTGGTACACAGAACTTATAGAACCTAAAGCATGTATTTTTACAGGTAATGTAATAATGCATGATAACGGCTTGAGGCTGGTACTGCGATATTTGTGTTCTTGTACTGGTAATGATACTACGATTACTGGCACATTGTGCATTCGCACTGATACTGAAATTCAGTACTGCTTTCATGGAATAATGCTATGTTTAAATTTAACTTAATCAGTAATTGCATTAAGTTATGGTACTCGTACTAGTACTGGCACTAATATTGCTGGTACTGGAATTGAGTGAACATAATTTCAAATGACTCAATGCTCTTACGACGAAGCGTCCCAAATTCTGAAAACTCATATATTTTAGTCTCCATTTCTTCCCCTCAAATTTCTATTTTCATGTGAATATCCGCAGTATGAAAAATACCGTGTTACAATATTATTGTTTTTGCGTTGGTATTTTATTCATTTATGGAATGCTGTTATTGCTTAGTCGCTCAACACTAATTATTGCAGTGCGCAAATTTGTTTTACGTGCCATGACAATCGACTGAGCATTCGCGCGACAATGGTTTCTGAAAAATCCGGATATAACGACTGACAGCAAGTGTAAAAAAAAAATATTATACAATTTATTTGAGAGAATTTCCAGCGATTTGAATATTTTCACATAAAAGAGAAGAGTTATTTCCATTTCCGTTAGAAAATAAATAATTCATACGCAACGAGTGGTATGAGATCAGATGAGTACAGGCTGAAACGGGTCAAATCTAGTTCACTGCAACTCATGACTTCATCAATCTGAAATACAACAAGAATGTGATACAAAATAGTTTTGATTTAGAGACTTTCGCATTCATAAGTTCCCAAGTTTATTCATTCTCACTTGGCTAATTTAGGATACTGTAACTATATACTACCAAAAATCTATATGCGCCTTAGTAGGCTTCAAGGTTCAAAACCTAGCAAGTTAATCTGCGAAATATTTATAGGAAACATTGTTATATAATGGATCTCAAAAGAAAGAACAAACATCGACGTAAAATCTTTCAAACAGTCTTGATACACGCCACACATGAATTTAAGACTTTGATAGTCATGTTGTAGTCCGAATAAATACTTTCTTATCTATCGAATATATTTTACCATTTTATTCTCAATAGTGGCAATTATTTCGTGGCAATAAGTGGCCGCAGTGATCCAGAAATCTCAAGGCGAAATTAATGAAAGCCTTCTGAAATTAGAGGGCTCAGACAATATCCCCATTTTCTTAATCATTCTTTAAAAAAAATCACAGAAACTTGAATGTGCAAAATTGTAATAAAATAAAAAAGCAGGGAAGATTTAATGACGACTTCTTAAATAATCAGTTAAATAAAATCGATATCTCCTTCGCAAGCATTCCTAAACAGAAGAATATATATCGCATGAGAATATATAAAACCCGGTTTTACGGTAAAGTTTTAAGCATAAGAGGTCCATATACGCCATCTAGGAGTTGAATGCGTACTCAAAAATTATTTGCCAACACCTTACCATTTTAGTATTGAGAGCGAGTTAATAAAGCTCATTTTCCAAATTGTTCCATTTAAGTCGAATTTAACTTATAACAGTATATGCATTTTGCAATAATATCTCCAATATCCAATTAATTGCAAGACAAGATGTATTCGTCATGTTCAACTTGCTGGCAATCAATATTTCGAATTTCGTAATATTATCCTTAAGTATTTATACAAACGATGCGGGTCCAACAACAAAAATATAATAGCTCTAATTTATTTGAATGAGTATTGAGAATAAGTTTGTTCAATTGATTTACAGTTACTCAATTAATTATTGTTATACTTGGAATATAAAAGCAATTGATTATAACAAGTATACCTTCAATATAAATAGTGAAATATATTTAAGAATTTTGTATGGTAATCTAGTAGAATAGCGAATTCATATGCCGACGTTATACATACTCACTTGTAGTGAGTATGCGGTTTTCGAAAGCCCACATAGTATAACGTGGACAAGCTTTCTGTACATGGTATGTTCTGAATCATAACATTCTGACGTAAATTTATAAGGTTTTCAAAGTAATTAATTATATTTGTAACTAAGAGTAACAAGTTGGCACAGTGCGATATCCGAAAATATCCGAATTCTTCGTCTATCTTTGCTGGAATAGAACAACCTATCGTCTAAATTAGCATACTTTATGTCAAATTAGTGCTAAGTACATAAATTTTGTAAGCAAAAGATAATAGACAGGTAGATAGATAGATAGAATAGAGTTCAGTAGAGGGTCTACAACAGTTTTCGGAGACTCAAAGATATGTAGAGAGAGCACAAATCTTTATAGTGAAATTGGCATCAGGTTGCATATTGGTTATGTGGCAGGTCATATTTGGCTTAATTTTCTTATAGGTCAACCTGGTCTTTCCTGAAAGACGAAATATGATATTCATCTCGAAGGCTTTGAGACGAAAGAGCTCAGTTTGTGTAAATGTTCAGTATTTCATGTTCAGTATATATATATATATACACATATTTAGTGTTGCGAACACGAATACCAGAACAAAACATAATCGGCGAC
Source organism: Bactrocera minax (assembly GCA_021498325.1). NCBI lineage: Eukaryota > Metazoa > Arthropoda > Insecta > Diptera > Tephritidae > Bactrocera > Bactrocera minax. The sequence continues at coordinate 27,743 of JAKEEE010000245.1, forward strand.
AACTTGCCAGAATCAGCCGGGCAGTGAAACTCGTAGTTGCCAGAATGTTCGATTGGCGATCTGTTCGTAACGATCTACTGATCTGTTGGTAACGATCTACTATATAAGGGCTGCCGTAGTGGCAACATACACAGTTCTAGTTAGAGTGTTGCCAGGTAAAGTGTTAAGTTAGCTGAATTAGAAATAAGGACAAGTGTATCCATTAAATGTCGAATTGTTTATTTAACAATCCAGTGATCGAACACAGGGTATAGTTTCAATGTAGGTATCTAGTAAATCCGTTACAATATATTCATATATGAACTTTGATTGTTGAGAAGACACATGCTCGCTTCCCGAAAGTCAATCCAAGAATAAAGATATATTTGCTTTACGAAAATTAATATAAATCACAGTACAAAACAAAGGATAGTTGCACATTCACTGAAAAAGTCATAGAGTTGATGGTGTTGCCACATATATATATATATATATATGCGCAGAAAAAACAAATTTTGATGAGGTGACACTATGAAACCTAAAATGCTTAAAACTCAGCTTTACATTAGCTAAACATTTATAAAAAAAATATCTAGTATATAAAAAACTTGAACTTAAGTGAATAAAGTGAAAAAACCTGACAACACTGTACGTATCAGCGGAACGCTCGTTTATCTAGAAGAAAACAGCACAAAGTCGTAGACCATTTATCTACTTACTACCAAGTTCACCCTAACCTTATTTTCTTGCACTCATTTATATAATATTTTCGTTTTTTGGAAAGCAGTAAACCTTCTAGTAACCCAGTTAGCTAGACTAATGGTATCATGATGCCCTGACAATTGTTTTACGTAGCCTGTTTTTATTTATCAATAAGTTTCAGTATAAAGTTCTCTAATGGCATACATATAAAATTTGCACTTTTTTCCGAAACCAAAAAATAGTAGTTTTGCTTTTTTCTGTAAATATATATACATATTTCAGTTAATTTTTTTTTTTCATAGCAGAAAACTTAAGATTTCTTAGCTTAAACCTGTAAGGCTAAATTTACGTAGGCGTCAAACCACTCTCAAATCACTATCCAACACACACAAGCACACTCAAAAACATGTACCTCTTATATATGTTTATTATATAATATATATATATATATCTTATATATGTCCGTCAGTTTTCGCTCGCCGTCAACATATTCGCCAATACCTTGGCAAACACTAAAAGCCGAAAGCGAAAGTCGAAAGCAGAAGTAAGCAAAATGTCAGCTAACTTGAGAATTAGCAAGTCTACTTCAATTCCCAATCTATTGGGTTGATTGACTAACATTGACAATCTATTGACATTGTTGCCGTTGGTGGAGAAAAACGTCGAAGTATACACGCAAAGTGCGCTGAGATGATGATGATGATGCCCAACTAGAATAAAGAGGAATTTTTCGCACTGAGAGCAGCAAGAGTTGTATTGGTTTGCTTTAATTGTCACACCAACCTCACAATTAGCTTGATGGCTGAGAACGATAAGAAGTTATTATTTTTGCACGGAGTAATATGCAGAAACCATTAAGAACCAGTTTTGACATTTGCTACATCAATGTGCATGCAATTTAACCTAAAAATCTAAGTTCATTTAATAATTGGCATGGAGTTATTGGCATTCTGAGCGTTGTCAAGCAATTTGGGTTTCGCTCTATTTTAGAATGTTTTTTAGGTCCAGCAGTCATCAAACCATTAGACACACATTGATTTTGCACCACCTGTTACTCAAGAGATTATGATAATCAAAACGCCTTATGATCAAAAGATCTTACAGGATAATGATGCGCTCCTATCAATATCTTTTTTTTCAGAATTCTTAGAAATATTCTAGTGATTAATCTAATTATGATAATAAGAGCTTTCATATAATTCATGAAACATTTCCTTATATAAAATAATTGCTTCAAACAAAAAACTCATAAGAAATAACTTTCAATGTTTGCTGTTGTGCGTCCTTAAGTGCATAAAGGACAGCACATATGCTAAAATATGTTACACCACCTTTCATTTATTGCATTGCCAACATGCGCGGTGCGTGTCGAAAGCTTCGTTTCCGCTGCACGCAATGCAAAGGAAGACGAAAGTCAAGAATATGGTGGCACCGATTGCTGTGGAAAACAAAAAAAAAAAAGAAAATAATAATAAAAAAAAGAGAATAATATGTAGTAGCCATAAGGATAATTCATTGCTTTTCGCATTTCAAATAAAAGCACAGTTCTTTCTTCGCTTTGCATTCCCTAGGCATACATTCTACCAATATAGCACATATACATCGGCACATTTTATATATGCAGATGCGTGTGCGTGCACTACAGTCATTGCTGTGTTACTTATTTATACATAAGTTGATTTATACACATATACATCAAATTATAAGACACATACTTGCTCAGCATTTAGCACTTGGTCGCACTAGTCGTATGAGTAACGTAAGTTAGTAACGTAATACATATTTACCTATGAATTTGTCTGTTAGCATGTGCTTGACTATTTATTTATAACATTCGCTATTGCCATGATTTAGTTGTGTGTTCTGTGCAAATATCATGCAATAATCTAAATAAATTTCGCATAAGATTACGCACACACGAACAGATATAAGCATAAAATCTAAAGCGAGTGCGTAATACTTGTGTGTGTGCATATGTTTGGATATAAATACATGTCTTTTTTGCGAATATCACTATTTAAATAGCTTAATGCTCGCTTATTTTCCTTTGTATATATTTTTCTGCTTGCATGTGTATGTATGTATCCTCATAAGATTTTACCCCTTAACACTCAGGCACTATGAATTATGCTTAATGCTTATATATACAAGGTTTTCCTACAGAAAAACATAAATATGTACCTAAAATATCGCAAACACACTCTCACATGCATTTATAAATATATTTCTTCGAAAAAAATTTCTTTATTCATTTTAGCTTTTCTCTCGGTATTCTTTGATAGCTCAAAAACAAGCGTATCAACTTACACATAGCTCATAATTGCTGCTTAAGTTATTTTAAGTAAGAGCAATACTTTCACAAAGCTATTATTAAAGACAGACGCCTACTTATACATATATTTCTTAGTAAAAAGCTTAGTGTGGAAAGAGTTTGATGTGCGCCAATTATCATTGACTAGACTACTTTTCCTTTACTACAACAAAATTCAACTAATATTCGTTAGAATTTGCCTAAATGCTTCGTTTCTTTTTTTTTTCGACTTTACTTCAATTTCATTTAGTGCAGAATTTTACTCTATGACTTAAATTCAATTGCAGATTAATTTTATACTCATATCTTAAAAGATTTCAGATTTCATATTAAATCAAATTGAATTATTTTTTGGTCTATCTTAAATCCAAATTTTTCAATTTAAATTCTTATTTTTCGCTAATGGGAATTAAGCAAATTCTCTTAGTTAAAGAGAAATAAAGCCTTACCTGCGAAAAGATGAATAAACTCTTCACAAGCTGAATGATAGGATGAATGGTTTTACTTAATAGGTAGGACTTATAGGCACACAATGAGACACATTCCGCAGGGTGAAATCATAAACGGTGAAACATTTTTACAGCAATTTCTAACGGCAAACAGCTATCTACCTCAAAATTTCTTTCAATAATACTACAACATGCTCTTCTCATCGAGCATGGTGAGAGAGAAAATCTCGAGCTGGACTTTGTAATCTTCTGGTTGTGCGATTAACTACGAAGAGACTTGCAGGAAGCCTAAAAAAATCAAAAACAACAATACGATAAGCAAAAGTTGTCCAAAGTGCCAACTTAGAAGTCAGTACCTTTAGGAGAAGCAGCAAAATACCATTAATCTCTAGTTTGAAGCATGCCGTAAACATTGCGGTAACAGATAAAGAGCTAGTGAAAGAAGTGACCAACGAAATCAAACGTGCAAAACAACATGAAGATATCGCGAATCCGTTTGCAAAAGAAGTTCAAAAACAACAAATTACTAGCCGAAGGTGTTGAGCTCGCAAGAGCATTTAAGGGCACAATGCTGGACATTTCCAAATTAGGAGAATGCAGTTTACTCTGTGTAAAACGGAATAGTCAAATGCAACTTCACCTTCGATGGGGCGATAAGAAGAGATTCAGCAATTACGTAGGACAAAAATAATACCAGCGTGTAATTCTCCTGCATACGGGTTTCATACTTCTAAGAAACTTTATCTCACAAGGTCATTCCTTCACATTCTTACATCTGGTCACTATCATCATTTCTTACAAGGTATTTGTTTTTATCCAAAACCTTGTTTAAAAGAGCATTTAGAGTGCGAATATACCCTAAAAACGGCTTATATAGACCTAAGCTAGAACAATTTACGGCCACTTTACTTATTTTCCTACGAGCGCACAACCTTAAAGAACGCAGGTATCATTACTGTCATCAACGCGTTTGGGCCTGTCGATTTAATGTAATTAATTTGGAGCTTTTGCAAGAAAGCAAAGAAAAAGAAATCAAGAAATTAAGCACGCAGTAACAGAACGCAGACGAATTCACCAGCAAAAATCCACTTAATGGTCAAATAAGTTTATCAAAAACAGTACAGAAGAACTCAGCATAAATAGACAAAGGAAGCAAACAAGTTAACGAAGTTTGGCAAAATGTTAACCAATAAAATGACAACAGCATGTATGTATAAATTTGTGTATGTGTGAGCGAGACAACACTTTCAACACTTGAGTCATCATAATTCGAATGCCCCGAGACTCACTTAAGTAATTAAGTAATTATATAAATGCTGAACGAAAAGTATCATAACAAGCCACAAAGGACTTAAATAGTTGTTGCAATAAACTTAATGAAATATCCCCCCCTGCGGCTAGATGCACAAACAAGACAACAAATAAAGTGATCAAGTAATCACTAGAACTTATGAAGGTTTTCGGTGGGCCAGGGTTTTTGCATTCGGTTCTTGCGAAAATAATTAGAAACGGATAAGGAAGTTTTTCTGCGTACGGCATCGCTAAATCGCTTAAGTGTTGTACTATATATTGGAGAAGGCTTTTGTGTATTTCGTAATTATAAACGCCATTTTGAACCTCTATACAAGGTATTGAAGAATTTCTTCGAAAATTTCGATACAAACAATTATTTTTTTTTTGCAACCGCTTATCCGTAGCATAAATTTATTTTTAATAAATGGAAAGAACTCTACCGTTATTCGACGAAAATGACATACCGGTAGGAAACCAATATACGTTTTTGAAATCAACACGTAGAATGTTCCAGTCTTAGTACCATCTACCTATTTCAACCTTAGTGGGGTTAATTGCCTCCTAGTGATCTAGTTGAAAGATCTTTAGGAACTCAGTTTTCGCATAAACATTCGCATAAACTAAAATGAAATCGATTCAAGTTGTCTTCATCGTTCAGACCCTGGAAGTCGCTTTTCCACAGCGGTGTCATTTTGGTCGTTAAAATCAACGTTCTAAAGCTTTAGAAGAATAAATTATCCCGCTCCGATAAGCTACTATCACTAATAAGTTTTCTGATAGATGCCGCATTGTTACCCCCCAGTTTCTTGTGACTCCTTTTTATGGATCGCAATGGCCGTTGTTCCTAGATCCACGAGTTGTTTCAAGGTCTAAATAATGAGGCTAATATCGATACTACTCTCTATCAAATTACCCGAAAGGTAAGAGAAGAAGGGCGTTGGTATCATAAGGATTAAGCGCAGCTCAGAACCTGTGTACACGGTTTTTGGGTGAACCGGTATCCTTGAAACCCCTCAAACAGTTGGATCATTCTGAATTAAAAGACTCGAATATTTTGGGAATATTGTCCGGTTTTACGAAAAAATGTTTAGCATCTAACTAGATTTCTCAACACTCATAAACGATAGCCAAATAAAACACTGCTTTAAATAAATATTCAACCTTCAGATATTCCAGCTCTTGTACAGTACTAGTATCTAATAATTAAAACTATCTGCTATTAAAGCTACAGTTCAAATACAGCTTCAGTATTGTACACTATATTAAATAAGATTCTAAAAAATTCCAATAATTAACATCAGTGTGGGCACCAGCTAGTCCATTAGCCACATTTAATCAGCTTACATTACTAAATATTGCATGCTCAATCAAAGCACAGCACGCAACTTGCCATTGAATACGAGTAGTTTCAATGCATTGTTCTTGACA
>JAKEEE010000246.1:0-31465 GCA_021498325.1 Bactrocera minax
TAGATAACACAAAATTCTTGACCGAAATCGAACCAATCTGCGTTAGACTAATTCATAACTAAAATTTGGGGACTTAAAATTAACAATTCCGAAAAAGAGCAAATTTGTGCAACTAATAAAACGCTTTGTCAATTAGTTTCAAACTTTTTTAAAACCAAAGTGGTGGTTTTGATGCATAATTAAACTAGGACTTATTTTTATCTAAATTGGAAGAGTATACGAATAGTATATTTTCACCCAAATCTGACAATTGACAGCTCGTAGAACATCGCCATTTAAAAGTAAGATAATCAGATAACGCAGTTCAGTTCATAAAGAGTTCATTTTACTGCAGGGCCTTATAGTTATTTATACGTGTGTCATATTATTGTAATTTATTTGATTGATTGAAATATTTTAATTTAGGCACATACATACAATCTTGGAAATATAAATCAAGGGCAATCCATCAAAGGGAGCAATCAATTGCTTGCGGTTCTACACTGGATAAATGAGAATGACCGCAACTTGATGTAATTTGCATACTAGTATGAACTAAAGAAAAAATTTCAATGACATTTTTAACTGGCAATGACAAACTATTTCAGTTTAGATTCCCTAATTTATTTTCTGTATATTGATGCGCTGTTCTTACTAATTTTTATTGTGATAAGCCTTCTAAGGTTTTTATATGTATATGTTTATATATGTTTAAGACATCCTTTACGTAAGCACAAGGAAATCAATGCTTTTAAAATGGTATATGTATAATGTATGGAATAATAATAATAATAATATAAAATAAATAAATAAATATATATATATATATATATATATTATATAATATATAATATATAAAATATATAAATAAATATATATATATATATAAATTACATATATATATATAAATATATTATATATATATTTATATTTATTTTATTTATTTATATATTATTATTATATTATATATATTATAATATAATATATAAAAAATATATAATATATAAATATATATGTATAAATGGTCAGGATGGTGAGACGAATTGAATTCAAATGACTGCTTGATGAAACTTGATGCAAGTGTTCCTTAAGACTCAGTGGAGGTTGGTATTGCACATGGGCGTAATCGGATTACTGCCGCGCTCACAAAATGCCGAACGAAATGCTATAAATGAAAACCTATAGAAAGCTATAACTGAGCTCCCAATTAAGATATAAAACTGGAATTTAGTACAATAGGGTAGGGAATATGCGGATTGAAAATGTTTAAAAAGTGGGATATAAAAAATGAACAATGGGAGTGGCACCGCTCTATATCTGAGGAACTACTGTACCAATTTCAACCAAATTTGATACGTGACATTATATTTGAATTTATATTAAAGTGTGAAAATTGATGAAATCTGGATGCAACCACGCCTAATTCTCATATATCACAATTTTAAAATCCATATGATTCTTTCACTTCATAGTATATGAATCAATTATCAATGAACATATTGGACCAAACCTTTGCAAAAGGAGTGTCTTTGGGGTATGCCATTTTTCGTCTGAAAATTGTCGAAATTGGAACATAAATGTTCAAGCCTTTCAAACCAACAAAATATCGATCAAACTGTTAGATGTATTATTGAAATTCATAACAACTCTTGATAGCCTGATAATATTGTGCTCTGGTGTCAAAAATTTTTTAAATCGCATCAATACTTCCCCTACCGCCCTATACCTCACATAAAGATTTTCGAATTTCCGGTTGACTTTATACCGCTTATATCGTTCAATAAGTGAGTTATCTCTGTGAAATTCAGAAATCGTATTTTTCTAATAACAGTGTCTCCGTGTGCCTAAAATGGATAAAATCGGGTAAGTACTTCGCCTACCCCCATATACCTAATTTAAGAGTTTCAAACTTTCGGTTAGCTTTGTGCGGTATACATCGGACAATATGTAAGATATATTAGCAAAATTAAGTGGGCGTGTAATATTGAATATACCATAGTTTAACGGCGACATATAATGCAGACTTTTAATAAACTTCGTTATTCCAGCAGACTTTATGCCGAATATGTGAGTTTTCTTCATAACTTTGGAAGACGTGAAAACATGTTCTCTAGTGTACTTCAGTAGTGACAAAAGTTAATGCAATTAGGCCAGACCTTCAATTAGCCCAAATATATCCGATATAATGATTTTTGTTATTTTAGCAGACTTTAAACCCTTTATGTTGGTCAATATATGCGATATTTTAATGAAATTAAGTGGATATATTTTCTGAAACATAATGTGGTTCAGCGCTAAATATGAATGACACCATACATCATCAATGACAACCACAGGCCGTGGTTCAATCCCCTTATTCTTAATATATAGATTTCTGTTTCTCTCGTTGACTTTTTCCTCATATACCTAATGTATTTAATTAGATCACTTTGGTTGAATTTATATTGCATATATCTCATTTGAATTAATTTATTTGATTTTAATATAAATATCTCGGACACGAAGCAAAATATGAATATGGTAACGAATGTGCGTGAGTCTATGACCTATAATATAACTTAATAAGATACCAAATATGGTTGTAATCCATTCACGGTTTCATCGAATATGTAGTATAAAGCTTTGCCTGTACCTAAAAACATTTCCCCCCATTTGCACGTTGCGAGAGTATGAAATGTTCTGTTACACCCCAACATTAGCCCTTCCTTACTTGGTATTATAACATTTCAGAATTGTGTTACATTATTAGGAAACATCAACTGAGATTATAAAGTTTGATAAAGATTGAAAGTTATGAAGTTTGAAATGATAATGATCTCTAAAAAGTCTACATATTTAACCAAAGCCTCATTTTAACTGCATTTCAGGATTATCGTATGGCCGGATTAACTAACTGCATTTGCTGCTGAATGCAATTTTATTTTGTTTCAAAGAATTTCAGTTTTTTGCGGCTTAGAAAGCAATTTATTGTTATTTACAAATGACTATCAGTTTCCGTTGAAGTACCGTTAAGAAATATCTAATGCCGTTATCTTATTCAAGTAATTGCGTGATAATAGTATAAATATAGCATATAGCCGTAGATATGAAGTTGAGTGAAGGGTGTAATTTCTTTGGAAGTGCATCAGCGACATAATATCAAGTGTCGGCGCTAATTCTTGACTCGGTTTGGCTATTAAATTATCTTAATAAATATTATTTAGAGATGCAAACTTATGATTTAGACACAATTTGTGAATTACTCAAAATAATAAGTGATAAAAATTTATTTTCGGTAACACAAAATTTCAAATAGAAAAAGTGCAAATATGACAAATCAATTAGACTTGTCATTCTTACCACTTCATATACTGAAAGGCTGGAAAGTTCGTATAGTTTTAAAGAATAACAAATTCAATTCAAAACCCAAAACCCAAAACCCAAAAGCGCGTTTTCACTGATTTTTGACACTGTAGATTGACTTAAAAATTTCAATTTCGTACTTCGCATTTTAAAATATTAGAACTAGTGACTTCTCCCCTTTTCCTTTTTTAAGATACTCGATGAAAATTATTCGATTTTCAATTTTGCGTTTCATTACGGATCGTTTGGACATCCACTAGCTGGTAGGAAATTTGGTTTGAGGAGCCTTGAGAATATCTACCTGGAATGTCTATTAATAGAAAAGATGCCTTGGACCTCCTGGTAAATTATCTCTGGAAAAAACAGAAGAAAAGTGATGGACGAGCCAGGAAAAAATACAATTGAATGTCGCGACATCTAATACAGTCGCCATATAAAGAAGCGTTGGACCTATAATGGAAAACATGATGCAATCCGTATAAAGTGAAATTTTACAAGATATCCTCTAATTGCCCGCACTCACCGACGTTAAAAAAGGAAAGAACTCTATGAACGCTTGGAGATTATTTACGACCGTCGGTCGACCACCACGGTGTTTAAATTGTACTTAGTGATTTAAGCGCCATGGTAGAAAAGCAGGGTATATTTGGTCACACTACTAAATTCTAAAAATAAATGTGAAAGCAACAATAAAATTGTTCTCTTAAGTTCAATACAGAACAGTATGTAGATAAATCATTAAATATATAACCTTTTTCTATTATATCTGTGTTTGATTTAAGGCAGGTGCTCAGATACCAAGCCTATTGGAAAGGGGAAACATTACATGACCATCGATTAATTTTTTTTTCATACCAGCTTAGTGCAAATAAACTAAATATTCTTTGATGGCCACTCATGAACTGTACTTTTATTACATGATCTATTGATATTTTTAACTGATACAGGCTTATCGCAATTGAATAATGGAGTTCTTTAAACTCCTCAAGACCCCAACAACTAATGATCGCAGACAGTAAATACTTATATACATATATTATGGTAAACATTTCACAGTTAGCCGTCGACGTATGCCCTTTGTTTACCAAACAATGAGAGAATGTTCACCTTAACCCTATCGCTGTTGGCACGCGAATAAACGGGGGACAATCAAACGCCTGCAGTCACTAACGATAACCTCGCCTTGCTGTTAGAGTGCTGAAATTACAAGAATGTTGATGAGCCTGCAGGTCTTTCAGAATGATTTTCGAATTACGATGGCAAAAACACACACATATGTACAATGCTAACGGCGATTCTACGAGCACTAATCGGACCCAATTCTCTAATAAAATACAACGCTCCGCTCTGCTGCTGATAACAGATACTACAAATACTCACAGTTGATTACGTTACGATTCCAATGGCCAATTTAAAGTTTGATTTTACTATTTTTAATATTCCCTTATGGTGATTGTGATTGCGCAAAGGCAAAGTACTAATATCGATAAAAGTTGACGGCGCCATTCCAAAGCGTTGTTGTTATCTTCCATAATCTCAAAGTGCAGAGCCGAGAGAGCGTCAGACCCCTTTTTTGTTAAATGGATTTTTATGGTCATCGCATAGCCCATCACAGCTAAACAAGCCTTTAGGTAGTTGAGCGCGCTAATGATCGAGGCAAGTAATGCTAGAGGCAAGCCAGCGGCTCAAAGTGCCATTTGAATGTCGCTTTAACGCTTAGCTATGCGACATCTGTGCTTTAGTCGACTGGCGTAACTGCTTCAAATCGGACCGTTTGACTTAAAACGGATATTTCGTCGGTTCAACCGTTCAATGAAACGCGTCGTGTTGTAGCACAGTTTTTAGTGCAGTCGGTGGTGAAAGCATTTGCTCGGACTGCCTGCCAATTTGGTTAACGCACTAAATGTGTCAAACTTGAACTTCAAAAGTGTGGAGAACAGCTGTTCACTTGTCACTTTTAGCTTATTTAAATTTAGAAACGAGTTTTCGAATTTTTCAACTCTGATCGCAACGATCGTGACCATACCACCTCAGAAGTATGTATGTGTTTTATTTCTATTTCTATGTTGTTTTTTTTTAATATTTGACAGCCATTCTTGAAGTTGCTTAGCCAGTTTTGTATGTTCCGCGTTGGCTTCAATTCCGCCACACGTGCAACACGGTTCAGTTTTATGTAGCGTTTTACCAGATATACATATATACATACTTTATAATAGTAATAAAAAAAAACTGTATTCCAACGATACATATAGTTGTGATGTTAATACTACCTACTTAAGCGTATCTGCTATTAATAAATTTCGACGCTATAATAATGCATTATACCGTTGTCAGAATTCGCATCTACAAGTGATCTTTAGTGATAGTTCTTTCATTAGAAAAATTCATTTTTATTTTTATGAAATACTTATATACATATATATAATTACTACATTCAAATATACGTGTTAAAATTCTAATTAAACACTTCGATTCCTCAGTCCCCATAGTCAAACTATTCAGTGGGCTTATCGTTTCAAATCACTCCCAAATTATAGAATGTTTTTTCAAGACAGAAATGCACGCTGAACATGAATAGTTGGTCATAAAAGACATACGATAAATACTCTCCGCTTATATTAATCTCTACTAAAGTTTATATAAGGCTAATTACGGCGTATCGTGTGTTTGTACGTAAATTTATTGACCAGGTTTAAAGCCTTTAAAAAAATATTCGTGTTTCATTTATAAATTATTTTAAAAACAAATTCATATATTCATACAATTTTGGCGAGACGTCAACGAAATTTTCATTTCAAGAAGGTCGCGTTTGATGACAGCAGAAAATATATACACATACAAAAGTATGAACAGCAAAGTGTTTGACGCTTTAAATACTGATAATGATCTAAATAGGAAAACTAACGATATAATTGTAGTTCGAAAAATATTTTAAATATTTAATTCCAGTATATCAGTATGCATCAGATAAAATGTTTAACTTCGTGTCTGGGCTCAGAAATTGTAGACCAGTTTCTTCAACTCGACTTAACTAGTTTAGCCATTTTTGACCAATTAATTTTCACCATTCAGGCTAAATTTTGTAAAAAAATTGGCATACTTCGGAGCTGAAGTATTCTTGGATGCTAACAGTGCTGCTGTAGTATGTAATTAAAATAGATGTATGTATGTATGTATGTAAGTATAATAGATGATAAAATGTAAAATAAATAGAGACTTTTTCGCTAGTAAAACTTACTAATCTCAGAAACTTTGGAGAGGTTAAACTTCGTGTGTTTAAAAATAATTGACAAGTGACACCTGACAAAACAAGAGCTTTAAAATTACGTCCACTTTTTATGAATATGTTTATCGAACATACGAATTTCCTACTCCACGGCATATGTTTCCAAAACTAAACGACGTTCACACTTTTGATTCCAATATTTGGTTGTACTTGAGTAATGGAAATGTAAACATCTGTACCGTCAATGCTAGCTTGCCCTATCCCTCTGTTATTCCGACATATTTCGAGATTTTCAAAGGAAGCTAGTATTAATGCAGACATAATTTGTAACAAGTGTGAATGTTTTGTGACTAAGGGCACCATAAAGCAATTTTGAACTCATCTAGAGCCGATCTTAACCGATTGCGTCACGCTACGGACGATACTATCTTTATTTACATCCTGTTCTCATTCGTAAGCTGGAAAAAGTTTAGTTTTTGTATCACTTTCAATGAACTTTCAAAAATAATTGTCATTAATTAAGAAATTATTCCTACTTAGTTAACTTAAAACATTTTTATTACACTAAGGCGCAAATAAGGAAATAACATTAATGAGTTAATTAACGTCTTTAATTTATGCTCCTATCTCATAATAGAAAAATTATAATTGATTTAAATCGGATTTCGTTTAATAATTGCAATAAGAATATAATTTATGAAAACACCTGTGGGGGTGAATATTAAACTGATGCAAATACGGTGTAAATTATTATAATTAATGATGTCTTCCACACGGTAGCGAATTTAACGCTTGGTAAGAATGTAATCCTTGGAGCCTCAATGACGAAACTTTCAGTAGAAAATCGAGGCTAACCGACTTTAGCACAGGAACACATACGATATAAAGTTCGTCGTCGCCTTTAGGTCGACATACATACACACAATCAAACCATGCTTAAGAAAGCTTTAGATCAATACTCTTGTTGGCCGCTTAGACTAATACTTCTGCAATTCTGACTTTAATTAAGATACTGGTAAAACAAAGCCTATTCGCTTTGCGCTCCGGTGGAAATCGTAACTCGAAATTGTAGATAATATAGTCTACAAAGTAGAGAGACAAAAGCGCTCCACCCAAAATTGTTTAAATTTAATAGTTTTATGTTGCTCTGCATTAATAACAATAATATTTACTTACAAACTAAAAAAGTTTACAAATTTAATACAAAAGTACTTACACATAATCTTAGATAAAACAATCTTATGTCAACAGTGTTCTAACTGTATAAATATGTACTTATTTACATTTGACTAAATGTTTTATATTTCCTATGTAAATAGTATAATATTTGCATTTAATATGCGCATTCACTTAGTCGCTACAGTAACAAAGTGCAAACTTATAAATATGTACATTATTATAGCTCAGATAACTTGACCTCTATCAACGTTACGTTATGAAGTACTGATAACAAATAATGTGACTAGTGAATGCAAGCTTTTGCTTTGTTTGCCTTTCAGGCAAGTGTCGCCCAACACCGATTTGAAGTACTGAAGCATGTGAGTACTGTTTTTTTAATTTGATCGGACGGACATTATGCGCAACGTGAAGTGAGTACCAAACTGATTAACTATTAAGAAATTAAGAATACAAGTTGTCCCAAGTATCACTTTGAAGGCATTAAAATTCACTTTTGAGTGGTTTTATACCGATTCGACAAAATATTAATACTCTTAATTAATTAATACTCTCGCAACACGTTGCAAAGAGTAGAACAATTTTGTTTAGCTAACGGTTGGCTGTAACACCTAGAACAAATCGAGATAGATATATATTCATATATATCAAAACGATAGAGATGACGAGACGACCTGAATTCTGGATGTCTGTCTGTCTGTCTTTATGTCCGTCCTTCCGCCCGTTCGGCCGGCCGTGCAAACGATAATTTGAATAAAAAAAAAAAATACGTAATGAAACTTCGTACATGTGTCCCTTGACACCCTAAGTAGATTGTTATTACAGATGGGCAAGATCGCTGGATTGCTACGCCAAAAAAATGCCGTTAAGCGAAAAACTATAACTAAGCCACAAATTAAGTTACAAAATTATGGCTATTTAAGAAAAATCTTTTTTAATGAGAGTTGTTACCTATTTCAATATTTTCATTCAATAAATCAATTATGAAAACATTCACAACATATTAAATATATTTGAGAATGCTTACAGTTGAACATGTGTTTGAAAAGAGTTGCTACATGTTTATATTTTTTACTTTTAGAGGATTCAGCTTAATACGTTTAAAAAAATAAGATATTTTTGATATGGCTCCACACCACAAATACATGAAATAAATTCAATATTACGTAGCTGGTAGAAAGGCGATGAACATAAAAGAAATCGTTCTAGACCTTGATCTAAACACCATATCCCTAATATAATGATTTCCGATTCTCTGCTTGACCTCTTCCTAATATACCTAATATATTAAGTTTATCCTTTTTGGTTGAGTTTATATGATATATGTATATCATTTGACTTATTAGGGTTGATTTTAATATAAATATTTCGGACACCAAGCAAAATGCGGTAATGAAATTGTTGTGTCTATGAGTTATAATATAAGTTAGTAAGATACCAAATATGATAATAAACTAACCAAAATTTCGTCGAATAATGAATATTGAATTCTTACTTTATAATATAACTTAGCTTTATAATATAAACATTTTCCAACTCCTGAAAGTATTTCCCCGCCATATTTGATTTTTGAAAATATAGTATTTATTTCGCTTACAAACGAACTTATCATTTCCTTATTTGTTTTTGTATTGTTTTCTAATCTTTTTATTAAAGAATCTTAATTAACTGTCTTTTAATGTATGTATGTTTTCTTACTCCCATTCTCTCTTCCGGTCAATGTGTACTCAATCTTTCACCACATCGCGCAATGTATGAACTGTAAGTAGCCCTAGACAGTCCAATGTTTACTGAATCAATTAAAGCGACATGTTGATAAATTATCATATCGCTCCAATATTGACCGCATTATTGCTCGCAACCCGGTTTTGTGGTGGTGTACAACATTTTGATTAATGTTGATTGATTTTAAATTAACTGTTTATTGCACAATATTTGTTATGATGATTTTGCATAGGCAGCTGCTCGATCACTATGGTGCAAACTTTGCAGATGTTATTTACCGAATGAAAAGTGAAGTGAAAAAGAGAAAAAAAAGAAAACAAACTTCTGTATAATATTTAATGAAGCCTTTAAAACTCCATAGAGTGGTAGCAGTAACTTCTAGATAAATTGTTATTCCACTTAAATAAAGTTAAATTAATAACAATGGTGAGTTAACAATCTCTATAAAGAGGCCTCTGATCTGGCTTGCTCTCACGGTAAAAATGCGTTTGTGTACAAAATGTCTGGCCTGTATTTCAAATCCTCTACTGAGAAAATACACACAACACATTTCACAATGCTGATTTAATGGGTTTATCTCTTCTTCGACCAAAGTTTGAACACTATTTTGTCTTTTTATACAAGATGTAATAACATATATATATGCTGCAATATAGTTTAGGTATAACTCTGAAGTGAATTGCGCTTAGCTCTGCCGGGTGGCAAGGGCTATGTATATCACTTAAAATGTCTAAATTTTTCTGAATTTATCCGTGGCTTAAACAAACGAACTGACGAATAGTCATCCAAAAGTCATTTGTTTTCGTCATCCTGATGGCTTTGATATTCTCGTATATAGTACCACCTACATCTATTCCGACTTTTTAAGGTCTTGCAAACAATGGTTAGTTGAAGAAAACAATTATGCATTTGTGCAACTCGTTACGCAAGTGTAAGAAGATAACACAGTTAGTTATTTTCAACGCCGGTCAAAACAATCTACTTATTACGTAAGAGTAGTGGGTGAAATCCTATGAACTAATGAAATCACATATCACATATTCAAATAATGGTGCACATGTGCAAAGCTTTCAAATCGGGTTGCAAAGTATCAAATAACCGAATGCCCGTATAAAAACGTATTTAAAGTATTATCGAGCGATATACATACATATATTCATATGTTCACTTGAATAAAATATTAATGCATGATAGATATAGTATATAATATATATGAGGGGGATCCAATAAGTGCTTAGCCTATTAAAGAAAAAGAAAAAGAAAAAAAAAAAATTTTTTATTTGTTTCTCAACATAGTTCCTTTTAGCTCGCCTTGCCCCAGGTCTACAAAGCAGATAAAACCACCTCATTTTACTCATATTTCTGCCCGGCTAGTAATCTTTCCAAGTTTGAAAACAACGTTGTCATAGTGGAAGAGCACATTTTTCTTCGCCCATGGAGCCGTCTTTTCTGGAATTCTGCGTAATTCGACATTGTAAATCCTCGAACCTACAACTGCACATAAACACATCTGTATCTATATAATTGAAATATATTTTCAATTCCTGTTTCCTGCTCGCAAAAATCGGAAAAAATTTTACCAGTTTACTTGTCTTAAACCAAATGGTTTTAAAAAATAGAATTCTTCTAGAATTTTGTTCCTAACATTGGCTCATCTGAAATATAATAAAATACATGCAGATAAACAGTTGCCACCGACTGATAATATTAAAACTGAGCGAATAAAAAAAGTAGCACCAAAAATAGAAGTTTCAGAAATCCCTTGTGTAGAGTATATGGGAAGACTTTAGGTGGGTCACAGTATCTCATTCAACCTCAACAAAAACTTGTTTATTTATTTTTGAGATTTCTTCATAGCTATCTTATGCACCCTCGTTGTTAGAAATGTCGAAATCTCTCGTTACTCAATGCTTTTATGCCAAGTTTTCATAATTGATTGGTTGGAGAATTATAATACTTTTGTAATATCTTATTATAATTTACTGTGTATTTAATTTTTCTTTTGTTCAGTATGACCGAACACAATGCCGCCAAACCAGAGGAATTGGAATCTCTGACAACGAAAAATGGTAAAGTGGCGCAAATTATTTCAGGCCTTAATAGGCCAGCAGAAAACGTACCGCTGGGCGAACAGAGGCTTGCAGTACGACGTCAAGAATTAATGGTGATACTCGGTAATATTGGATTGCTCTCTGCCGGAATGGCGCTGGGTTTGCCAACAGTCACTTTGCGTCAGCTAACGGATCCCAACGAGACTGTCCATCTGAGCGAGTCACAGGCTTCTTGGTTCGGTAAACGAATTCGAATGAACTATATACGCATAATTTGATTTAATTTTTCTTCGTTCTTTAGCTTCCATCAACACACTTTCATGTCCACTCGGTGGTCTACTATCTGGTTTGTTACTGGATAAAATGGGTCGCAAAAATACCCTTTATGTGTTGAATGGCATTGCGCTCACTTCATGGTTCTTGATGGCTTTAGCGGTGGAAAGTAATGCCGATGCGGTTTTTATACAGCTAATGGTGTCGCGATTTAGTGTTGGTGAGTAGAAATTACGACATACATGTATGTCATATACTCGTACATAAATACAATTTAATAATTAAATCAAATAGGTGATGGAAACCAATTAAAAGAACCTAATAATAGGTACGTAATCCAATCAGGTACCAATAATTTATATTTTCATCGTTTGAAAGATAGTGGACGGTTGGTCCTCACTCTTTTTCCGATGATTTCTAAAGATTTTTCCAAGGCTCATTCACACTAATGTTTTGTTTTGTATGATTTGAAATATATGCACCTAATATTGATATTAAAATTTAGGGTTATGCCTTAGTAAATGTCTTATCTTTCAAGGTATCGCTATGGGAATTGCCAGCGCACCAGTCGGTGTCTACTCCGCCGAAATTAGCTTGCCGCGCATACGTGGACGACTCATTCTTGGCACATCGGTATCGATTGCTTTGGGTATTCTGGTGATGTACATAATGGGATATTTTATTCGCAGTGACTGGCAATTAATTTCAATAATTTGCTGTGTCTATCAAATCGTGGCGATGCTTTGCGTTATTCCAATGCCCGAATCACCCAGTTGGCTACTGTCCAAGGGTCGCTTTGAGGAAGCGCGGAGAACGCTCAATTATTTTCGAGGCTTGGATAAATCAGGTAAGAGTTTGAAATGAACTGATTTGCTGGTATCTTACAGATAACCCCATAAATAAGATTAACTCAATAACATGACCAAATGACAAAATTTTGCCCGCTTTGGTCAAAGCACGCGTTGACACTCAATGAAACGCCAATCTTGGTGCTTCAATATAGAAACAGCATTAATATTCATCTTACGCAGGCCTTAAAATGTTGGTAATGAACTCTTTATTATTATTATTAAATTCCAGATGAAATCACTCACCCGGAAGTTCTTGCAGAATACAACTTACTGCAGAAATCCATCCAATTAGGTGAAGGTGTAAAGAAGGCTCCATTTTTGAAGAGCATACGCGAACCAGAGGTCTACAAGCCACTTCTGATTCTCATGGGTATGTTCGCTTTCCAACAGTTAACGGGCATCTTTGTTGTAGTCGTTTACGCTGCGCAAATCTCACAAGAGGCTGGCGTCACTATGGACCCATTTATGTGTGCTATCATGATTGGTGTTGGACGAGTCGCAACCACAGTTCTGCTGGGAATCATTTTAGAGAAATGGGGACGTCGTCGTTCGGGAATTGTGTCAGCGCTTGGCATGTGTATATGCATGTTCTTATTGGCCGGCTATAACTGGAGTTCATGGCTACAACGTATACCTTATTTGCCGGTCATTGCAATAATTGCATTCATCGTTTTAAGCACATTCGGACTCTACACATTACCATTCTTCATGATATCTGAGCTCTTCCCGCAGAAAGTACGCGGAGCAGCTTCAGGTCTGACAGTGGCGGTGGGCATGTTTTTCGCCTTCGTCTGTATTAAAACATATCCGGCGATGAAGAATGCATTAAATAATGGCTATTGCTTTGTCATCTACGGTATTATGGCATTCATAGCGGCGATTTATGTGTATGCGGTGCTGCCAGAAACACGTGGACGGACACTACTCGCCATTGAAGACCAATTCCGCACCGGCGTCAAATCGCAACGTTATCCAGCCGCTCCGGTGCAAATGCAGGAAGTGTCCGTCAAATGAGCCTATCGTGTGCACAGGAAGTGCTTCAATTAATTACTTGTTCTATGTTAAGTACAATTAGAAAGTGAAAGTGATTGCTAATTAAGGCGTTTACAATAGAGTTGTAGCTCTAGTCTAGTAGCTCTAGAAATGCTGCCAATAAGTATATTAACAATAAAGTCAAACCAATTTGTATGTAATATTGGACGCAAACAACAACAAAACACTTTCCGGAAATATTTGGAAATTAAATTTATGCAAAACTTAAACTGTGATAGGTCCATTCACTTGTAAAAGATTTTATTACATTAGTTTTAAAATTTAATATTTACAACTCAAATAAGCTGAAATGAATTTATTATGTAATAAAAACAAATCAAGAATAAAATAAATTTTTTGAGATTCAATCGTAAAAAACAAAGCAATTCTCCGTTTTTCGAAGCTTCGAAGCTAGCCTCCAAAATCGAATTACAGATCTTCGAATTTCGAAATCAGGCTTACTGAAAACCTTTATTATTAATTATAGTAAGTAATTACTAAAAAATTAAAAATGTGGACACAATCTACATTTTCCTCTTATTTCAATGATGTATAATATTTTTCGGTTAAGTTTATATGAGAGATGCTATAACAGGTCAAAGTTCGATCTTCGAAAAAAATAAAAACTTCATATTTCGAAAAGTACTGGCTCGATTTATAAAATATTGGTGTCGCTGTAAAAGTGATGAAGAACCCTTTTTCCTGATATGCGTGTTTATATAATTTATTTAAACTTTGTGAAAAAATGTACAAAAAAAAATTTACGTAGGTACTTAAGAAAATTTAAGAAAATTTATGAAAATTATTTTGAATCGTTATTTTTTTAATCATGATCATCGATCTCATCCAAAATTTTGATTACGATTTTTAGCAACCAACATATATCTGCTATCATGGCGCTTAATTTCTTCTCTTTGTAGCGAACCTTCATTGGAATCGCAATTTGGTGAAAAAGTTCTCCCTGCTCATCAGATTCGCTTGAGAGTTACCTCTCCAACCAATGGTAAACATGTAATCAAGGTAAATAAATTTTCAACGACATATAAACATTCGTCACCGAAAACATTTCCATCAAGACATTTACGTATTCAAGAAAATTAGCACGACGGTGTCTCCAAAGAACTTTAGTAATAACTATCTTTAATGCATTCCAAGCAATCGCATAAATGGCAACTAAATAACAAATAATTTCGTGAAATGTTCTCTTTTTAACATTTAGCGAATGTCTGGACCATTAAAAATGTCTACAATAGCATTTACATGGACACGTAGGAAATAAAATAAAGCTAATATAATTTTGATACTAACCAGCTTCAATTTTAGTACGTGACAGTTTCGGAAAGACATTTATGAAACATTTTTGCGTTTTTGCGTCAGCATTAATTTTCCCTACTCACTTTACAGAATTATTTGCTAGTCTTAATTTCACATGTAGTTCCGCAATTAGGATTTTATCATATTTCAAATTCTCCTTGAGGAACAGCTTCACAATTCCAATAAATTCAGAAATATGTCTCATCAGCTTCATGGGGCTTATAGTATAGCTGGAATGTTGTCGCTATATGGCCTTGGTAATCGTCCATATAATACTTTCGACGCATTCTCTTTTGCGACGTTTCATTCTGTTGTCACCAGTTTAAATACACATGACATATGTTACTGTTATGTAGATCTAATATAAACGTATAAACATTTATGAATTATATTCATATAAAAACTGCTTACTGGTTTTACCTGTAAGTACATTACCTGTTTTGTACAAAGTCTCAGGAGTTATGTATCCAATTAAAAGTAATTTTCTTACTTTTTCATTATATATTTATATTTTTTTCTCAAAGTTTTATAAGGAAAGCATATAAACTCCCTGTCAGGAGAGAGGGCGCTTCGTCACATTTACAGCGATACCAATATTTTATAAACCAAGCCAGTACTTCTCGAAATATAAAGTTTTTATTTCTTTCGAAGATCTAACTCTGACCTCTTTTAGTATCTCTCAAATAAGCTCTCATACAGACTAGATTATGTCCACATTTTTAATTTTTTAGTAATTACTTACTGTGATTAAGAAAAATGTTTTTCAATAAGCTTGATTTCGGAATTCGAAGGCCTGTAATTCGATTTTGGAGGTCAACTTCGAAAAACGTAGAAATTGCTTTTTTGTTTATTATCTCTCGAAGAAAACTAGTTTGGTCATGTACCTGGGAAAAAAAGTCGTTTTTGATGTGCAATATATAAAGAAAAATTAGACTACAAAAATGATAAGCGAAAGATAAAAGCACCACTTACAAGCACCATTTTTATCTGAAAAATAGTAAGAGAGGATAGAAAATTACATGGATCTTTTACTCCAAATATTCTCATGTTAGGGATAGTTTCATTAAGTCATACATTATAGGTTGCCCGGACATAAGAAAATCAATATTTTTATTACCTGAGGTTGTTGTATATGTATGTATACCAAACTTTATTTTTCTCTATGGATGACTTATAGCGTATAACAATCTTGTCACTTAATTTGACAACATGGGAAAAGGTGGCGTCGGGAATTTCTCACCGAATTTAGGTAAGTTAGCTCAAGTTGGTTAAGATATAAGTTTTCTAATTAAAAAAAAAACTACTATGTATCGTGACATCATGATACATTTTATTTATCTATTATAACACCCACCGTTTTGTGGGTATAGTTTTCTTCCGATTTCCCCAATTTGTAATATCCATCCTCCTTAATGATTATCCATTGTCAGAAAATATGTGTGTCAGATTTTATTCTAAATCTCAAAATTTAATCACGTTATAGTGAGCAAGGTGTATTGGTTAGAGGTACACATTACATTTACGAGGGAATTTCACATTGAATCAACACACAGAGATAGTAACGCTTTACATTGAAAATAGTCTTCAGGTAGGTTAACTCAACGTGTATATCGTTGAATCCACTTCACTCTCTCTGATCGTCGAGACTGATCTGTCGAGACTGATCTGTCAAGACCTATGAAACATCATGGCGTGACCAAAAATTTACTATTTGGGCCGAATTTTGCACAAAACTACTTGGGCCTAATATCTATGTACAATATGTATGATAGCTCACTTTTCAGCATCTGCATGGAAATATGTGAAAAAGATAATGGTAGTTACTTGTCACACTGCGAACCAAGCTATCAGTTTGAGCTACCACAGCAAAAGTTTCTTAATTTTAAAAGAAGATGATAGTGTCTAGCCACCCGGAACTCCATATTTTACTTCCTGTGATTTTTTTTCTTTGCGGAGCCATTTGAAAAATAAAGCTTACGCCAGCAATCCTCGCATCATTGACGAGTTCAAAATGAGTGCCGCTATCATCACCACAACGCACGAGATACTCGAGAAAGTAATGGAAAACGCGACACAACCAACTCAAATATAAAAGGCAGTAAGTAGCATTTTCTTATTTTATTTAAGTTCTTAAATTTTTACATATCGACATAAAAGATGACACACCGTGCACATTCATTTATATCTATATCTATTATAATCTATCTAAATTATCTCATTAAGACTATATATAGAATAGAATATTATAATATATATTATATATATTATATATATATTATATATATATATATATATATATATATATTCTATAATTCTTCTTCTAGTTCTTCCAGCGATCAAGTTTTATATATTAAATGTTTGTCCATTCATAGTTGGTTCTTAATAGCGATATGGTTTTTGGCCAACTAATTTCACTGAAGCAACAGACGGTCAACATCTGCACTATCGTAAGGAAAAGTTATGAATAGTCTTTCAATTCCGGAAATATGTCGCATTGTGTACCGTGAATAGCGAATAATTTAATGGAAGCATTTTTTATTGAATGCGTTAAGAATTTCTTAATCATGGAAATATTTGTCCGAACATGTTTCTCATAGTTCGGTGGGGAGGGAACCAGAAACCTCATCAACATCTTTTAAAAACAAGGAATCGACATAGGTGGGATCAATCTTTGATGGGAATTGAGCACTTAGTGAACAAATATCTTTGCCATACACAGAAAAGATTTGAAAAAAGTGGCACGAGCTAAAAACCCATATCTGCGAATTCTCTAATTCTCTCATGATTATACAATACTGTTTTCTTTACTTCTTCAACGTTTTGATCGCGCCACCTATCGCGGTATAGCCGCAACATTTTTGGTTTTTTTGTGAACACTCTTTTTGGGCAGTACTGCTGTGATATTCTCACAGGGATGGCAGCTTTCTACTAACAGTTTCTCCATAATTTGTAATTTTATATTCATTAAATGTCAACTAATACGATGATTATCATTAAGAAGCAATTCCTTGTATTGACCTCATTATATTCTAATTGAAATAGAATTCAGTAAATTTGCTAATATATTTGACAATTTATTAAACACAGGACTAGTTATAAGGTTATTGATCTATATGTATGTAACTTGTATAATATTGAGCATAAATTATGATTTGAATAAAAATATTAGGGTATGTAACTACTGTTGCTATTCGATTAAGGTTATTAAATGGATCGGGAGTGAGTGACATCGACCTATCGTACTTTTAGCTTAAATACTAATGTGAGTTGGAAGTACTACGACAAATAATAAAAAACAATTTCGGTCTTACAAACTTTGCAGGATATATAAATATGTTTGCAGAAGTTGAGAGTGTTTTTGATAAACCTTGGGTTATCGTGTTTTCGATGTGCTTTGCTGTTGTGTCGTATCGAAAACGGAAACTGAAAATTTTCAGTTAAATCTTGTGAAAAATAATGAAGTAATGTATTGCATGGAAATGTGTTAGTGGTACAAACTTCTTATAGAAACTTTTAAAATATGTAAAGGATTATTAAACACCTTTTTCCAAAATAGCGTATATTTCGTAGAACAATAAACTAATCGGCGCTTTCTTGCATTATCTCTTTCTTAGTTGATAAGTCCTAACAAATTAATTTAAGAACAAAGAGCTGTGAACTATAGCGCTCTCCTGCTTTTGCTGCTCTACATAATAAAAGAGTGGTCCGACCTTACAGAAATTACAGTAGATTACTGCGCTTTAAAGAAAAACCTCTGAACCTCTGAAACCTTAAAAGTCCTCTGACTTAATTGGAAAATCGTAAATCTACCAAAAGTATCTGCTCGTTCTATCGCTTTCCCTTTTATCTTTTCTGACCTTGATAATCTGTTTATGGACGATATAATTGAAAATAAGTATGGCAGCTTTTCTGACCTATATGAAAATAGCAAATAAATAATTCAATGTTCGCAAGAAATTTACAATTCGAAAATGTCAAACTTTAAATCCAATTTGTGCAGGGACGATGCCGTACTAAAGCACGAAGTTTGTCTCTGTAATTATTCAATAATTTGTTACTGAAATCTTTTTGTTAATTCAAATATTCAAACCTCATCATTATTAGGCCATTAATTGTAGAAACAACACCCAAGAACGATAGGATTAGAGATACCGTTACTTCTTTTGGTTTCGACTGTAGCTGATGTGACGTCATAAATAGCAGGAAAATGTGAGCAATACAATCAACTGAAAAAAGACAGTCGAAATGTGCGGCTTTGTTTATTTAAAATTATAAAGAAAAATATATAAATTTTGAAAAACGAATTGGGTTGTAATAACGATAATACAAATTAATCGTTAAAGAAGAGTTTTTTCGGTTTTCCTTCCGATGCACAAGTTGCCAGAAAATGGGTAAATTTTGGTAGACAGAATGAAATTTTTTTTTTATTTTATGGATTTAAATAGTTTAGTTTCACATAAATACATCGGAATTATTATCAATGTAAGAATACATTTGTTTATAATAAAAGAATATATAGCTGGAAACATCGTAATCAAATCACATCATCCACTTAATTCCACAGATAAAAGTATTTCTTTAACAAGTAAGGAAGGGCTAAGTTCGGGTATAACCAAACATTTTATACTCTCAAATTGTAAGGATCAAAGGCAGGATGTTGGCTAAACTTTATACTAAAACATGTTGCGTTAAAATTTAACATTTATTATTGGACTAAATATTAAAGGGATTCATTCAAGAGGGCATCATATTAACTCTTACTTTAGGTCGTATACTCATAAAGTCAATATAATATCTTATTTATAATCTTCCATATTCATGATGTACACGTGGTGTGTTTGAAAAATAACGGGAATTTTCGTTTTTTGAAAAAAATATTTATTCATTCGTCTACATTAATGTTGTCGCCTTCAAATAGTCTACATTCGATTATACACTTCTGCCAGCCCTTTTCCAATCGTCGGAACACTTTTCAAAGTCGATTTTGGAATAGCCTTTTCGAATTCAACTATAACTTTTATTGTCATCTATACTTGTAAAACGAAGGCTCTTTAAGGTTCTTTTTATTTGTGGAAATAGGAAAAAGACACACGGAACCATGGCGAATATGGAGGTTGGGCATCGTTACAGTATTGCTTTTGGCTAAGAATTCACGAAAAAGCAGCGAGGTGTGAGCAGAATTGAGCAAAAGTGAGCAAAAGCCGTGAATTGTTTTTCTTTAAACCCAGCGTTTTTTCGGATTGCTTCACGCAAACGGCGTTGAACTTGTAGGTAGTACTCCCTATTGACCTTGAGTCAGGAATTCATGATGCACTATGCCATTAAAGTCGACGAACATTCCCGCTATTTTCTGAATGCACCTCGTATCTATATATATATCTATATATATATATATATATCCCCTTCTCTGGGATGGTACAACAGGTAAAATTTTTATTACCAAATGGCATAATTCCATTCGAAATATTCTTATTTAACTGTTTCCAGACGTCTCTATGTAGATATATGTGATATAAAATCAATAAATCATAAGGTCGTAATTTAATATATTGTGCACATATGTAAGAAGTTTGAAAATTTTTATATTAAGTATATGGAAGCTAAGGAATGTATTTACCCGATTTTTCCCATTTTTGAAACAAAGGCAAATTATTACTAGAGAATGATACTGCCTGAATTTCGTTAATATAAATAACGCCTTGAGCGATATTTTCGGTAAAAAGTTAGCCTTAGGTACTAAGGTCTACATATTCGGTATCCAGGGTCTTGAAAAGTTGTTATCTGATTTCCACCATTTTCAGAAGTTTTATTACGATATCTTCATTGGTGCTTGATTTATAACTGAAAAGAAAAAGTATCAGATTGAATTTAAAATTGTGTCATATGGGAAGTAGGAGCGGTTTTATTCCGATTTCATCCATTTTCACACTGTAACATAAAGATATCAGGGTAATGCTACGCACCAATATGCATTTGGTTGAAATTGGGAAAGTCGTTTCTGAGGTATGGGATTTCACCGAAAAGTTAACGGTGCCACCCATTGTCTAATTTTTACACTCATTCATGCATTTATGCATTCCTGCGGTACCGCCTTACCTGTAAGATTTCCTGTTTATTAGTGCTAATGCACTTTCAGTAATTTTCAACATAACCTCTATATTGGAGATGATAGTGATTATCTTCCGATTTCACCCACTTTCACATTGTATAAGAAGGGGCTGGAAGGGCTTTTTCTAATCAATTTTGGTTGATATAGTTTCAACGTATTGGGACGAAGCCATGCCTACTTTTGAAGCTTTCTAAACAAATGTTGGCCCTCTCTAGTTTGATTCCCGATACCAAATTGTGGGTTTGTATCTTAGTTTGTTGCTTACTTGTAGCACTATAAAGGTTTCGATTGATAACATTTTGTAGGCGTGACAAAAATCCGAATACGCCCATCCGCAATACCAACCTTCTTATAGTGCCTAGAGACACGTGCAAAGAGTTTCTACAAGATATCTTAATTTTTACTGAAGTTATCGCTTAAATGGACGAACGGACAGACAGTCACCCGGAATTCAATTAGTCTCGTCTTCCTGAGCATTTATATATATATATATAAGACTGTATCTATCTAGATTAGTTTTAGGTGTTACAAATAACCGTTAGTTGAATAAAACTATTATACTCTGTTGCAAAATGTTGCGAAAGTATAAAAATACAAAATGTTTAAATATTTTCCCGAAACATCAACATTTCACTAAAACTTTTTCATTATAAACTAATAAATTAAGTTTATTTCACGAGTTTACAAAAATGTTTACATATGTTTACATGCAGTATAAATGGTATGGTAAATTTTGTGGTGAAAGTGAATTTGATGAACACTGTAAATATAGTTTTATTACCATTAACAACTTTTTGTCAAACCAACTGCTATTGGTCTGTTAAGTTGGAATATGAGCTTCGTTCACAGTTTCTAATTTGCTCTATTCTTCATCGCTTCAAAATATTTTCACTTATTTTTTCTCTGTGATAGGATAGTAATCAGAGCAATTAAATTTTATTGAAGAAATGGAAAAAAATAACTCCTTAAGAAAGCGTTTCAAACGATGATTATCCCAATTTCCGCAAGCTTAAAAACACATCATACATACATACTTTTTTTAATCAACTATTTGAATATGTTTGCGGGAAACCAAACTAGCATTATGTGGTTGTTTCGTAGGAGGCAGAATAATATCAACATAAGAAACCAAAACCCTAACACTTTATAACAAAACTTATTCACTAATGATTTGCCTTCACTATCATTTCTCAGCAAAAGCTTGAAGTGAGGGTCATTTCCGCTACTGGTTTTCCTATTCGCGAAATTCTCCTTTAATTTATTTAAAATTATACGTATAGATGTAGTATATAAACTTTTTCACTTACTTAAATATTGGTTTTTTATTTTGTTGCACAGTTTAACAAATTAATGTTCAATAACGGAAAGAAATGAACTAAAACCATTAAAGAACGGAAAAGCAATCGGAAGACATAAATACGGACAACACAGACCCGGCTACAGTTGCAACTAAAATAAGAAAACCAAACCAAATAAGCACAAAACTAACAACAACGAACCCCGTTATCATACAACAACAAACAATAATCGAACTGTAAAAAAGCAAAAGTTGATGGTTTTCGTTGCCTGCGGCGCAAGTAAAATACGGTGCAGGGCGGTACGAATATTAAGGGAAGGTGGTGGTTGCGTTTGTGGTTTTGTCGGGCGTTTAAAATAAATTTGTAACACATGCGAGGCCGTCACGAATCGCCGCACAGTATGCATTTCTTAATTCACATTCGTGGAAATATCTTTAAGTGCAATAACTACTTTTTAAATAAATCTTTGAGCAATTGATTTCTATACGCTATACCATGACTTAACCTATGTTAAATTATTTGTTAGACTTTGGAGAGGTTTATCGGATACTTGTGTATACATACAAATGTACCAGTATGTATAAAGAAATAAGCATAAGAAATTATCACAAGATACGAAATTACTGAACCATAAATCATTTTTTTTTACCAATTTAACAAATCATTGAATATTTACATGGTGTGTTAAAAAAATAACAGGAATTTTTTCATTTTTTGAAAAAAAGAGTTATTCATTCGTCCACATTAATGTTGTCGCCTTCAAAATAGTCTACATTCGATGTTATGCACTTATGCCAGTGCTTTTTACAATCGTCGAAACACTTTTCAAACTCGTAACTTGTAAAACAACGGCTCTTTAAGGTTCTCTTTATTTGTGGAAATAGGAAAAAGTCACACGGAGTCATGTCTGGCAGATACGGAGGCTGGGGAATTCACGAACGAGCAACAAAGTGTGAGCAGAATTGAGCAGAATTGAGCAAAAGCGAGCAAAAGCGAGCAAAAGCGATGAATTGTTTTTCCACAAATCCGGGGGTTTTTTTCAGATTGCTTCACGCAATCGGCGTTGAACACCACATACATATATACAATTTGTAAATCGCGTATGAAGAGTTGTCTGAGTTATGGATCAACAAATTTTAAAACTTCTAATTAATTCTGTGTTAATGAATTATTATGAATTTTCAAAAAGTTTAATTTCATATAAATATTTTTTATGACTGGCTGTGACTAAGGATTATAATTACACGAAATTTCACATAGACGTGCGCTCTAATAAATGCACATACATATCTTATAAGACTAATTTTTGGTATTTTGATACACCCAACATTGCAATTATTGAGATACCAATAAGCGTATTATGTCTTTTTATCACAAACTTTACAGTGATTTTTTCTGATCTTGTTGTTTTGAACAAAAAAATTTGGTACCATTCTGAATTTGATTCAGATAATAATAATATACTGTTATCTTAATTTTTAAGCAGACTTGCCAATTAAAAGTAAAAATAAGTAATATTTATACATAATTTTAATATTGGCATTTTGTTAGATGTGATTCTCCTAATATTTGGAATGCCAAGATATTTTTGTAAGTCCACAGTTATTTGAACACAGGATATTTGAAAAAAAAAATGTGTCTAAGAAATAACAATATATTTTCATATAGGTTATAAATTGAAATCTCGCTTGACGTGTCTACTTGGATTTCGAAGTACTAAACATCGAACAAATAGTAATAGTAATAGTAATACTCAAGGCCTTCGTTAAAATTGTCAGACTACAGAAGATGGAATCAGATTGATCTTTATCGATAGAGTGATTGTTATTTATAATTATTAGATAATACATATAATGGGAACTTGTGTCTTTAGAATTATTATTTATTTTTTCTACTTGGCCGAAAGAGCTCTGCCCAAACTAAACTTTCACTGCGAAATCATTTGAATATTCAAGATAATTTTTATCGGAGTCAATTCTAAACCAGGACACTTACGTTGGAATACAAGTGCATAGGCGTCGAAGGGAAAGCTCGTGCTTTGGCTGCTGTCAATGTCAAGTTCACTTGGCTAACGAACGACAACGAACGGAGCTACATGCCTATATCCGCGTACATACATATGTATTTACCCAATAATGTATAAATACTTACGAGCAAAACTTGTTCTGTGAACATACAATACATACAATACATACAATATATACACA
The DNA here is from genome assembly GCA_021498325.1 of Bactrocera minax. Taxonomy (NCBI): domain Eukaryota; kingdom Metazoa; phylum Arthropoda; class Insecta; order Diptera; family Tephritidae; genus Bactrocera; species Bactrocera minax. The sequence continues at coordinate 24,584 of JAKEEE010000246.1, forward strand.
CGCACATAGGTAGCGAAAAACACAGAAAAGGCAGAAAGTGTGGGGCGCTCGTTATGCCACCGGTATTAGGTGTTTGCTTTGTACCGTATCAGTGGCAAATTATATTGCCGTTTTGCTGTTAATGTAAGCAATAACTGTTAAATTTGTGTATACATTTCAGTTAAAGTTGCAAGTGTTCCGCATGTGAGACGCATTGATTGCTCGGCGATGATTTGATTTCATTAAATTGCAATTTTTCAAACAAATGTATATATTATATATGCACACATACAGACACATTGTATTAATTATTGACCGAAACGAAACGTAAAATTGACGCAATTTTCCAGCAATTGAGAATGCAGCAGAGCAGAGCTAAGCGCAGCGAAGTTCAATGCAGCAAGGGTCATCTGGCGTGGCGTCGCGTTACTGATTACCGTGATATTAAATGAATGGGAGATCAGACAGACTATTAGCCATAAAATTGCATAAATTAACAAGATGCAATTTGTTTATTGCATGAGCAACGCGGTACGCCAGCAGTTCAGCGTCTTGTCTTTTATATGTGCGAATGCTCGTGCACATATGTATGTATATATGTCAATAAAAATTTGTTTTTATTTTGTTAAGTGTGATTAATACACGGTTAGAATTTCCAATGTGAATTTACATTGTGGCAACTCACAAACTGTTCACACTTTAACGCGAGTTGTAGCATATATGGGTATTATAAAAAAACAGTACTCCTTCAAACTACATTCAAATCAAAATTCCAAAATTTATTTATTTAATGACTTATTGAAGAAATGTGTACGTAATTTATTTTTAGGCTATCGCTAAATTAAAAGCATGTTCAAATAAGTGATGAAAAACATTTAAATCGTACAATTTATTTCTAATAGCTAATATTAAGCGAACAAACAACTGAGTTATGATATAAATTTAATTGCTTTATACGAGCGACAGTTAGGGATCAAATATTGGCTATAACGTGTAAATAAAAAAATATTATTCTAAAATCCGTTAACTGTTCAGAGTAGTAGAGAGGCTTGTAGGTAGGTAACTTGTAGCTTCCTTCTTTTATCGGATATCATTAAAGCGAACCTCACATGGGAGTAGGGGCACGACCATACATATGTACGTATGTATGTATAAGCCAGCAAAGTGTATCCTTCTCTCTATACATAAATACATACATACATACATAGTTCTGTTAGATTTGTTTCTGATATATTAGTTAGATTTAGAAAATGAATAATATTTTTCAGAATTTTACTTTCAAACGCAATTAAATTAGTTTTGGTTTTTAATTTTGAAACAATGAAATTTGCTTTGAAGAACAAAATTTCTAAATTGAGACTTAAATTCCTAACTGTGTACGCGTTTGTATGTAAGCGGGCGGTGGGGTGACTGGTGGCTTGTGACTTGATTCGCAGCAATTGAACGGTCAACATAGCGGCGTTTATGTCGCGTGAGTCCAGCTAATAAGAACTCACAGTAAGTGCATACCTAAGTATGTATGTATGTATGTATATATTGTACTTAAGTATGTCTACATGTAGTGTAGTAATGTAGTGTCTCTGCCAGTTGCTTCATTGTTCATCGTTCAATTGTTCGAATTGAATTTGTTTGCCGGTATTGGCTGGCGATTCGATTTGCACTTTGGCTACAGCAATTCATAGACGACTTGCCATTGTTCAAAAACGGCTCGAAGCACGCGGACGCTTAGCGGCAAATGCCAACGGCAACATTCATACTTCTACTGACGGTTTCGATTTCCTGTAACGTTGTGTGCGCGTTAACACGTCCTTTAGGTTTGCTGCGTTCGATGTGGCAAATATAATTAAGTGAATCCGAAGGATATTAATATCCTTCAACATCCTTTAGACTAGACAAGCGCCGCGCAGTAAGAACTCTATAGCTTTGAACTTGAACTGTTCAATGATATTGCAAGAAAATAAGTGCAAATAAAGGATAAAAGACATAAATATACATAAAATATCGAACGCGGAAATTTTTTAAAACTAAAGTGCATACTTATATGAAAGTGTAAAGAAATTCAAATATAAATGTGCATTTAAACGTCTTTATAATTTTATTACGGTCAAGGCCAATTTAAAAGACCAAGTGAAGGTGAAAATTGCTAGTTTTAGTCCAAACAAATATAATATTTGAAACCCAAATCAAATTGTAATGAATTTAGTATTATATCAGAACTAAAGAAACAGGACACATACTGATTTTATACTCTCGCAACATGTTGTAACAGAGTTTACTTTTGTTCACCTAATGTTTGCTTGTAACACGTAAAAATAATCGAGATATATATAGAGTTATAAATGTATATATAAATTATCAGGATTTTACATTTTCAAATTCAATCTGATTCTCTCACTACATAGTATATAACTCAAGCAACAATTAAGATATCGACATAAAATTTGTAAGGAAACGTTAGTGCCCTCACAGTTTACCATTTCCTGCCCAAAAATGTTGTAAATTTAACTATATCTATATAAGCCCCAGGTACCGAATATGTGGACATCAGTGCCTAAATCTGACTTTTTGCCTAAAATATCGGTCAATCTGTCAGATATATTAATGAAATTCAAAGAGTATCTTTCTTTGGTAATAATGTGTACTTGTGTCAAACATGGTTAAAATTTGGTGAAATATTTCCCTTGGTTTCCATACACGTAATGTAAAAATGTTCGAACTTCCGGTTGACTTTATACCTTATATTTTAAATGTTAGCAAAATGAAATGAACGTTTATTATTAAATATACTATAGTTTGCTGGCAAAAATTAGTGAAATCGATCTACGAATTACCTCAGCCTCATATACTACATATAATGATTATCATTATTCTAATGGACTCTGCCGAATATGTCAGTCAAATTTTGAGTTATATTAATAAATTCACTTGGAAATATGTTTTCGAACATATCTTAGCCGACGAAACGATTTATGCCTTTATTTGATATAAAGTTTTGTCAACACCGACAAATATACCCGCGGCTTTGATCTTTGAAAATTGCGAGAGTATAAAATGTTGCATTAGTATTATGCTTAATAAGTATTATGACTATATCCTTATAATTAAAAAATAATATTTCAAAATGCTGAAAACCACACCACCACCACAAAACGGTCTTTTTCAAGAAACAAAAAAGAGATAAATAAAAGGCTTAGTATTAGAGGATGCCTCTAGTAAAAATATACGACTAAAGTAAAGGATGCGTTAGGTCCATCTTTTTACTATAGAGCCACCGATATGATCAAAATTTTCCTAAGATATCCTTCGAACAAAGGCAAAGTCGGACAAGAACTACAAAAGTTTCCCATAGGATTATATATACACTTATATATATATACGCTTATTAACTATAATTCCCATAAGGGATTCGGATATCTCGCTAAAAGCTAAACAAAGAAAATCGTTTAATACACGACCATGAAGAAACTAAGTTCGTCATTAAGGCCTCTCAATATTCCCTAGACATCCCAACATTCGCAGCAATCAGAAAGATTTACAATTTCAATTATACTTTTGATTTTTTGACTTCTTGCATGAATTTGTTTAAGTTTTTTAACATAAATTCATAGTTACTGGAATTCATGTTATGTGGGCGTGATAATGATTCGAGGGTAATATTCTCGCTTAATTTTATTGAGATTTAATATATGCGATATGAACTCAACCAAAGGAACGAAATTTAATATTTTGAGTTATATTAGTGAAAAATCAAACAGTGGGGCGTAAAAAATTACATTAGGTGAATGGAGGCTAGGCCAAAGTCTATACCGATTTCATTTACATTCAGTGCTAAATCACATTATGGTTAAAAAAAAAAACATGTCCACTTAATTTCAATCAATCTGAAAGTCGAAAATCACTAATAACATTTACTTTTGGCATTCATTGACAGTAAAGTATATTCGAGAATATGTTTCGCGCAATTTCATTAAGATAACTCACATTTTGACCGATATTTGACGTTTGAAAAACTTTATATTAAACAAAAGACACAAAGCCACGTTATTATCAGAAAACGATGCTCTTTTTTGTCACACGTCCCACTTTACCGACCAATATTAAGGAAACATTATTAGGTTTGGTTATAAAAACAAAAGTTTTGCATTAATATAAACGGTCACTAAATGAGGAAAGGGTTCTATAATTAGGCAGGAAAATGATGACAGTTATGTTTAGTTCCGCAACACTTATTGACAAATTATATTGATGTTCAATTTTCTAAATTTAGTGATTTCACACGTTATAGACTCCTAGAAATATTTATATTTTGAGTTTCCGCTTTTTTTTTTGATATAAACAATTAAGTGGTTGTGATTTTCATAAATACACGAGACACTTGAGCATCCTCAAAGTTGAAGAGCTTGTTCTTGAATAATCTCTAGTTAAAAGTACAAAGTTGTTTAGGGCATTATCAAGTCCCGTCTATTCCATTCAGATAACTAGCCAAATAATAACATATAATAGTGAAAATTATAAAATAAAAATCATAACTGAGATGAGTTTAGTTTAAAACAAGTAAGTTGGAGCTAAGTTCGGGTGTAGCCGAAAATTTTATACTCTCGCAACGTGCAAGGATCAGAGGTGGGGATATGCTTTCAGGTGATGGCGCAACTTTATATAAAAAAATGTTGCGGAAGAATTAAACATTCATTATTCGACGAAATTGTCAATGGATTGCAATCATATTTGGCATCTTATTTACCTATATTAAAGGCCATAGACTCATGTACTTTCATTGTTATATTTTGTTTCGTGTCTGAGGTATTTATATTAAAATCTATCAAATTAACTCAAAAGTGATATATGCGATATAAACTCAACCAAAGTGGTTTAATAAATATATTAGATGCATGAGGAAAAAGTAAGCCAGAGAAAAGGAATTCATTATATTAGGAATAAGCGGCTTAGACCATGATCTAGACCGATTTCTTTCATATTTACCGCGAAATCACATTGTGTTTAAGAAAACATATCCACTTATTTTCATTAAAATATCACACATATTGACCAACATAAACGGTTTAAAGTCAAATGGAAAGTCGGGAGTTCTTATATTGGGCATTTTTGGGATAGGGGAAGATCTCCACTAATCACATTAACTCTTTTCATTACTCAAGTATATTAGGGAACATGTTTTCATGCAATTTTGTGAAGGTAACTCACACAGTGATCGACATATTCGGCATAAAGTCTGCTCCAATAGCTAAAATCATTATATATAGTATATGGGAGCAGGGATAATTCGTGTACCGATTTCACACATTTTCGGCAGTAAACTATGGTATATCCGATATTATACGTTCACTTAATTTTGCTATGATATCTTACATATTGACCGAAATATATGGTGTAAAGTCTACCCACAGGTTGAAAATCCGTATATTAGGTACATGGGGCTAGGGGAAGTGCTTACCCGATTTTATCCATTTTAAGCACATGAACATACTGTTATCAGAAAGAGGCGCTCTCTGAATTTCAAGGAGATAACTCATATATTAACCGTAATATATGGTATAAAGTCTACAGGAAGGGGCTTATTAGTATTAGTATTTGGGGGCTTCGGGAAGTATTTATCCGATTTTCCCCATTTTTGATAGCAGAGCACGCTATTATCATGGAAAGATAATCCTCCAATTTCATTACAATATCTAACAGATTTCCCGATATTTTCGATAAAAAGTCAGATAGAGGCACTGAAGTCCTAATATTGGGTATCTGGTGGCTTGGAAAGTTATACTCCGATTTCGTCTATTTTTACGCATAAAATGACATATCCTAAAGGCACTATTTGTACGAATTTTGATTTTCATATCTTAATTGCTGCTCGATTTATCTACTTTAAAGTGAAAAGATCAGATAAAACTTAAAAGTGTGTTATAAGAGAAGTAGGCGTGTTTTTTATAAGATTTCGTCCGTTTTCACAGCGTGATATAAGAATGCAAATGTGATGTCATGTACAAAATTCTGTTGAAATCGGTTAAGGCGTTCTTGAGATATGGAATTTCACGTAAAAGTGGGCGCTAGGGTATCTCCAAATATTACACGGATTCCTATGCAACCCTTCCGTATCATATCTTCTGCAAGATTTAATGTTTCTGACGTGTTCCTTCAGCGAGTTATCGCACTTTTAGTAGTTTTCAAAATAACTTTTGTATGGGCGGTGGGCGTGGTTATTATCCGATTTCACTCATTTTCTCATTATATGAAGAAATTAGTAGTTGGAAGAAATTAGTTAGAAACTTAGTCGGAGCAAGCTTGATTAATATTGCTTGAAGGGTTTCCGAGATATATATATTAAACCTATTGGGGGGCGGGGCCATACCCACTTTTACAAAACTTTTTGCCTACAGATGCCCCACCCTACCAGGATCCTCTATACCAAATTACGCGTTTATGTCTTATTTTGCTGCTTAGTTATAGCACTTTATCTGTTTTCGATTAATGGCATTTTGTGGGCGTGGAAGATGTCCAATTACGCCCATCTGCAATACCAACGGTTTTACGGTGACAAAGAACACGTGGACCAAGTTTGATCAAAATATTTTAATTTTTACTCAAGTTATCGCTTGCGCGGGGGCCGACGGACGGACGGACGGACGGACAGACAGTCACTGGGATTTCAACTCGTCTTTTCATCCTGATCATATCTATATATATATATATATATATGTCTATATGTAACTCGTTTAGTTCTAGGTGTTACAAACTACCGTTAGGTGAAGAAAACTAATATACTCTGTAGCAACATGTTGCGAGAGTATAAAAATTTCTGTTGCGCTGAAGACAGGGAACTGGAAGCTGTTAGAATTTTGATTTTTTCCTTCCCTTAAATTTAAATTTCTAATTTGCATTGGTTTTCATTTA
>JAKEEE010000247.1:0-29733 GCA_021498325.1 Bactrocera minax
GCAGCAATATGGAGAGGGTCGTCAAACACATAAAATTGCAAAAACGCCGTTTTTTCGCTACCCAGCTAAGCATGAAAATGATTTTGACGCTCTTTGGGTGGAAGAGTGCGTCCACCAGGTGGATCAAATGTTGTGGGTAGGTTAGTATATTTTATGGGATTTCATTATCACCATAAGTCACCCGCCCGGGATGACCGGGCGCGTGGCAATAAGCTACAGGAGGTTTTGAATGGTGGACACGTCACCCTCGATGACCAGGAGCGCAGCAATATGGAGAAAGACGCCAAACACATAAAATTGCGAAAACGCCGTTTTTTCGCTACCCAGCTAAGCATGAAAATGATTTTGACGCTCTTTGGGTGGAAGAGTGCGTCCACCAGGTGGATCAAATGTTGTGGGTAGGTTAGTATATTTTATGGGATTTCATTATCACCATAAGTCACCCGCCCGGGATGACGGGGAGCGTGGCAATAACCTTCAGATGGTTTTGATTGGTGGACACGTCACCCTCGATGACCAGGAGCGCAGCAATATGGAGAAAGACGCCAAACACATAAAATTGCGAAAACGCCGTTTTTTCGCTACCCAGCTAAGCATGAAAATGATTTTGACGCTCTTTGGGTGGAAGAGTGCGTCCACCAGGTGGATCAAATGTTGTGGGTAGGTTAGTATATTTTATGGGATTTCATTATCACCATAAGTCACCCGCCCGGGATGACGGGGCGCGTGGCAATAAGCTTCAGAAGGTTTTGAATGGTGGACACGTCACCCTCGATGATCAGGAGCGCAGCAATATGGAGAAAGACGCCAAACACATAAAATTGCAAAAACGCCGTTTTTTCGCTACCCAGCTAAGCATGAAAATGACTTTGACGCTCTTTGGGTGGAAGAGTGCGTCCACCAGGTGGATCAAATGTTGTGGGTAGGTTAGTATATTTTATGGGATTTCATTATCACCATAAGTCACCCGCCCGGGATGACGGGGCGCGTCGCAATAAGCTTCAGAAGGTTTTGAATGGTGGACACGTCACCCTCGATGACCAGGAGCGCAGCAATATGGAGACAGCCGCCAAACACATAAAATTGCAAAAACGCCGTTTTTTCGCTACCCAGCTAAGCATGAAAATGACTTTGACGCTCTTTGGGTGGAAGAGTGCGTCCACCAGGTGGATCAAATGTTGTGGGTAGGTTAGTATATTTTATGGGATTTCATTATCACCATAAGTCACCCGCCCGGAATGACGGGGCGCGTGGCAATAAGCTTCAGAAGGTTTTGAATGGTGGACACGTCACCCTCGATGATCAGGAGCGCAGCAATATGGAGAAAGACGCCAAACACATAAAATTGCGAAAACGCCGTTTTTTCGCTACCCAGCTAAGCATGAAAATGACTTTGACGCTCTTTGGGTGGAAGAGTGCGTCCACCAGGTGGATCAAATGTTGTGGGTAGGTTAGTATATTTTATGGGATTTCATTATCACCATAAGTCACCCGCCCGGGATGACCGGGCGCGTGGCAATAAGCTACAGAAGGTTTTGAATGGTGGACACGTCACCCTCGATGATCAGGAGCGCAGCAATATGGAGAAAGTCGCCAAACACATAAAATTGCAAAAACGCCGTTTTTTCGCTACCCAGCTAAGCATGAAAATGACTTTGACGCTCTTTGGGTGGAAGAGTGCGTCCACCAGGTGGATCAAATGTTGTGGGTAGGTTAGTATATTTTATGGGATTTCATTATCACCATAAGTCACCCGCCCGGGATGACGGGGCGCGTGGCAATAAGCTTCAGAAGGTTTTGAATGGTGGACACGTCACCCTCGATGATCAGGAGCGCAGCAATATGGAGAAAGACGCCAAACACATAAAATTGCGAAAACGCCGTTTTTTCGCTACCCAGCTAAGCATGAAAATGACTTTGACGCTCTTTGGGTGGAAGAGTGCGTCCACCAGGTGGATCAAATGTTGTGGGTAGGTTAGTATATTTTATGGGATTTCATTATCACCATAAGTCACCCGCCCGGGATGACGGGGCGCGTCGCAATAAGCTTCAGAAGGTTTTGAATGGTGGACACGTCACCCTCGATGATCAGGAGCGCAGCAATATGGAGAAAGTCGCCAAAAACATAAAGTTGCAAAAACGCCTTTTTTTCGCTACCCAGCTAAGCATGAAAATGACTTTGACGCTCTTTGGGTGGAAGAGTGCGTCCACCAGGTGGATCAAATGTTGTGTGTAGGTTAGTATATATTATGGGATTTCATTATCACCATAAGTCACCCGCCCAGGATGACGGGGCGCGTGGCAATAAGCTTCAGAAGGTTGTGAATGTTGGACACGTCACGCTCGATGATCAGGAGCGCAGCAACATGAAAAAAGTCACCAAACACATAAAGTTGCAAAAAAGCCGTTTTTTCGCTACCCAGCTAAGCATGAAAATGACTTTGACGCTCTTTGGGTGGAAGAGTGCGTCCACCAGGTGGATCAAATGTTGTGGGTAGGTTAGTATATTTTATGGGATTTCATTATCACCATAAGTCACCCGCCCGGGATGACGGGGCGCCTGGCAATAAGCTTCAGAAGGTTTTGAATGGTGGACACGTCACCCTCGATGATCAGGAGCGCAGCAATATGGAGAAAGACGCCAAACACATAAAATTGCGAAAACGCCGTTTTTTCGCTACCCAGCTAAGCATGAAAATGACTTTGACGCTCTTTGGGTGGAAGAGTGCGTCCACCAGGTGGATCAAATGTTGTGGGTAGGTTAGTATATTTTATGGGATTTCATTATCACCATAAGTCACCCGCCCGGGATGACGGGGCGCGTGGCAATAAGCTTCAGAAGGTTTTGAATGGTGGACACGTCACCCTCGATGATCAGGAGCGCAGCAATATGGAGAAAGACGCCAAACACATAAAATTGCAAAAACGCCGTTTTTTCGCTACCCAGCTAAGCATGAAAATGACTGACGCTCTTTGGGTGGAAGAGTGCGTTCACCAGGTGGATCAAATGTTGTGGGTAGGTTAGTATATTTTATGGGATTTCATTATCACCATAATTCACCCGCCCGGGATGACGGGGCGCGTCGCAATAAGCTTCAGAAGGTTTTGAATGGTGGACACGTCACCCTCGATGATCAGGAGCGCAGCAATATGGAGAAAGACGCCAAACACATAAAATTGCGAAAACGCCGTTTTTTCGCTACCCAGCTAAGCATGAAAATGACTTTGACGCTCTTTGGGTGGAAGAGTGCGTCCACCAGGTGGATCAAATGTTGTGGGTAGGTTAGTATATTTTATGGGATTTCATTATCACCATAAGTCACCCGCCCGGGATGACCGGGCGCGTGGCAATAAGCTACAGAAGGTTTTGAATGGTGGACACGTCACCCTCGATGATCAGGAGCGCAGCAATATGGAAAAAGCCGCCAAAAACATAAAATTGCAAAAACGCCGTTTTTTCGCTACCCAGCTAAGCATGAAAATGACTGACGCTCTTTGGGTGGAAGAGTGCGTTCACCAGGTGGATCAAATGTTGTGGGTAGGTTAGTATATTTTATGGGATTTCATTATCACCATAAGTCACCCGCCCGGGATGACGGGGCGCGTCGCAATAAGCTTCAGAAGGTTTTGAATGGTGGACACGTCACCCTCGATGATCAGGAGCGCAGCAATATGGAGAAAGACGCCAAACACATAAAATTGCGAAAACGCCGTTTTTTCGCTACCCAGCTAAGCATGAAAATGACTTTGACGCTCTTTGGGTGGAAGAGTGCGTCCACCACGTGGATCAAATGTTGTGGGTAGGTTAGTATATTTTATGGGATTTCATTATCACCATAAGTCACCCGCCCGGGATGACGGGGCGCGTGGCAATAAGCTTCAGAAGGTTTTGAATGGTGGACACGTCACCCTCGATGATCAGGAGCGCAGCAATATGGAGAAAGTCGCCAAACACATAAAATTGCAAAAACGCCGTTTTTTCGCTACCCAGCTAAGCATGAAAATGACTTTGACGCTCTTTGGGTGGAAGAGTGCGTCCACCACGTGGATCAAATGTTGTGGGTAGGTTAGTATATTTTATGGGATTTCATTATCACCATAAGTCACCCGCCGGGATGACCGGGCGCGTGGCAATAAGCTACAGAAGGTTTTGAATGGTGGACACGTCAACCTCGATGATCAGGAGCGCAGCAATATGGAAAAAGCCGCCAAAAACATAAAATTGCAGAAACGCCGTTTTTTCGCTACCCAGCTAAGCATAAAAATGACTGACGCTCTTTGGGTGGAAGAGTGCGTCCACCAGGTGGATCAAATGTTGTGGGTAGGTTAGTATATTTTATGGGATTTCATTATCACCATAAGTCACCCGCCCGGGATGACGGGGCGCGTCGCAATAAGCTTCAGAAGGTTTTGAATGGTGGACACGTCACCCTCGATGATCAGGAGCGCAGCAATATGGAGAAAGTCGCCAAACACATAAAATTGCAAAAACGCCGTTTTTTCGCTACCCAGCTAAGCATGAAAATGACTTTGACGCTCTTTGGGTGGAAGAGTGCGTCCACCAGGTGGATCAAATGTTGTGGGTAGGTTAGTATATTTTATGGGATTTCATTATCACCATAAGTCACCCGCCCGGGATGACGGGGCGCGTCGCAATAAGCTTCAGAAGGTTTTGAATGGTGGACACGTCACCCTCGATGACCAGGAGCGCAGCAATATGGAGACAGCCGCCAAACACATAAAATTGCAAAAACGCCGTTTTTCCGCTACCCAGCTAAGCATGAAAATGACTTTGACGCTCTTTGGGTGGAAGAGTGCGTCCACCAGGTGGATCAAATGTTGTGGGTAGGTTAGTATATTTTATGGGATTTCATTATCACCATAAGTCACCCGCCCGGGATGACGGGGCGCGTCGCAATAAGCTTCAGAAGGTTTTGAATGGTGGACACGTCACCCTCGATGATCAGGAGCGCAGCAATATGGAGAAAGTCGCCAAACACATAAAATTGCAAAAACGCCGTTTTTTCGCTACCCAGCTAAGCATGAAAATGACTTTGACGCTCTTTGGGTGGAAGAGTGCGTCCACCAGGTGGATCAAATGTTGTGGGTAGGTTAGTATATTTTATGGGATTTCATTATCACCATAAGTCACCCGCCCGGGATGACCGGGCGCGTGGCAATAAGCTACAGAAGGTTTTGAATGGTGGACACGTCACCCTCGATGATCAGGAGCGCAGCAATATGGAGAAAGTCGCCAAACACATAAAATTGCAAAAACGCCGTTTTTTCGCTACCCAGCTAAGCATGAAAATGACTTTGACGCTCTTTGGGTGGAAGAGTGCGTCCACCAGGTGGATCAAATGTTGTGGGTAGGTTAGTATATTTTATGGGATTTCATTATCACCATAAGTCACCCGCCCGGGATGACGGGGCGCGTGGCAATAAGCTTCAGAAGGTTTTGAATGGTGGACACGTCACCCTCGATGATCAGGAGCGCAGCAATATGGAGAAAGACGCCAAACACATAAAATTGCGAAAACGCCGTTTTTTCGCTACCCAGCTAAGCATGAAAATGACTTTGACGCTCTTTGGGTGGAAGAGTGCGTCCACCAGGTGGATCAAATGTTGTGGGTAGGTTAGTATATTTTATGGGATTTCATTATCACCATAAGTCACCCGCCCGGGATGACCGGGCGCGTGGCAATAAGCTACAGAAGGTTTTGAATGGTGGACACGTCACCCTCGATGATCAGGAGCGCAGCAATATGGAGAAAGTCGCCAAACACATAAAATTGCAAAAACGCCGTTTTTCCGCTACCCAGCTAAGCATGAAAATGACTTTGACGCTCTTTGGGTGGAAGAGTGCGTCCACCAGGTGGATCAAATGTTGTGGGTAGGTTAGTATATTTTATGGGATTTCATTATCACCATAAGTCACCCGCCCGGGATGACGGGGCGCGTGGCAATAAGCTTCAGAAGGTTTTGAATGGTGGACACGTCACCCTCGATGACCAGGAGCGCAGCAATATGGAGAAAGCCGCCAAAAACATAACGTTGCAAAAACGCCGTTTTTTCGCTACCCAGCTAAGCATGAAAATGACTTTGACGCTCTTTGGGTGGAAGAGTGCGTCCACCACGTGGATCAAATGTTGTGGGTAGGTTAGTATATTTTATGGGATTTCATTATCACCATAAGTCACCCGCCCGGAATGACGGGGCGCGTGGCAATAAGCTTCAGAAGGTTTTGAATGGTGGACACGTCACCCTCGATGATCAGGAGCGCAGCAATATGGAGAAAGTCGCCAAACACATAAAATTGCAAAAACGCCGTTTTTTCGCTACCCAGCTAAGCATGAAAATGACTTTGACGCTCTTTGGGTGGAAGAGTGCGTCCACCAGGTGGATCAAATGTTGTGGGTAGGTTAGTATATTTTATGGGATTTCATTATCACCATAAGTCACCCGCCCGGGATGACGGGGCGCGTCGCAATAAGCTTCAGAAGGTTTTGAATGGTGGACACGTCACCCTCGATGATCAGGAGCGCAGCAATATGGAGAAAGTCGCCAAACACATAAAATTGCAAAAACGCCGTTTTTCCGCTACCCAGCTAAGCATGAAAATGACTTTGACGCTCTTTGGGTGGAAGAGTGCGTCCACCACGTGGATCAAATGTTGTGGGTAGGTTAGTATATTTAATGGGATTTCATTATCACCATAAGTCACCCGCCCGGGATGACGGGGCGCGTGGCAATAAGCTTCAGAAGGTTTTGAATGGTGGACACGTCACCCTCGATGACCAGGAGCGCAGCAATATGGAGACAGCCGCCAAACACATAAAATTTCAAAAACGCCGTTTTTTCGCTACCCAGCTAAGCATGAAAATGACTTTGACGCTCTTTGGGTGGAAGAGTGCGTCCACCACGTGGATCAAATGTTGTGGGTAGGTTAGTATATTTTATGGGATTTCATTATCACCATAAGTCACCCGCCCGGGATGACGGGGCGCGTCGCAATAAGCTTCAGAAGGTTTTGAATGGTGGACACGTCACCCTCGATGATCAGGAGCGCAGCAATATGGAGAAAGTCGCCAAACACATAAAATTGCAAAAACGCCGTTTTTTCGCTACCCAGCTAAGCATGAAAATGACTTTGACGCTCTTTGGGTGGAAGAGTGCGTCCACCAGGTGGATCAAATGTTGTGGGTAGGTTAGTATATTTTATGGGATTTCATTATCACCATAAGTCACCCGCCCGGGATGACGGGGCGCCTGGCAATAAGCTTCAGAAGGTTTTGAATGGTGGACACGTCGCCCTCGATGACCAGGAGCGCAGCAATATGGAAAAGCCTCCAAAAACATAAAATTGCAAAAACGCCGTTTTTTCGCTACCCAGCTAAGCATGAAAATGACTGACGCTCTTTGGGTGGAAGAGTGCGTTCACCAGGTGGATCAAATGTTGTGGGTAGGTTAGTATATTTTATGGGATTTCATTATCACCATAAGTCACCCGCCCGGGATGACGGGGCGCGTGGCAATAAGCTTCAGAAGGTTTTGAATGGTGGACACGTCACCCTCGATGATCAGGAGCGCAGCAATATGGAGAAAGACGCCAAACACATAAAATTGCGAAAACGCCGTTTTTTCGCTACCCAGCTAAGCATGAAAATGACTTTGACGCTCTTTGGGTGGAAGAGTGCGTCCACCAGGTGGATCAAATGTTGTGGGTAGGTTAGTATATTTTATGGGATTTCATTATCACCATAAGTCACCCGCCCGGGATGACCGGGCGCGTGGCAATAAGCTACAGAAGGTTTTGAATGGTGGACACGTCACCCTCGATGATCAGGAGCGCAGCAATATGGAGAAAGTCGCCAAACACATAAAATTGCAAAAACGCCGTTTTTTCGCTACCCAGCTAAGCATGAAAATGACTTTGACGCTCTTTGGGTGGAAGAGTGCGTCCACCAGGTGGATCAAATGTTGTGGGTAGGTTAGTATATTTTATGGGATTTCATTATCACCATAAGTCACCCGCCCGGGATGACGGGGCGCGTGGCAATAAGCTTCAGAAGGTTTTGAATGGTGGACACGTCACCCTCGATGACCAGGAGCGCAGCAATATGGAGAAAGACGCCAAAAACATAAAATTGCAAAAACGCCGTTTTTTCGCTACCCAGCTAAGCATGAAAATGACTTTGACGCTCTTTGGGTGGAAGAGTGCGTCCACCAGGTGGATCAAATGTTGTGGGTAGGTTAGTATATTTTATGGGATTTCATTATCACCATAAGTCACCCGCCCGGGATGACCGGGCGCGTGGCAATAAGCTACAGGAGGTTTTGAATGGTGGACACGTCACCCTCGATGACCAGGAGCGCAGCAATATGGAGAAAGACGCCAAACACATAAAATTGCGAAAACGCCGTTTTTTCGCTACCCAGCTAAGCATGAAAATGATTTTGACGCTCTTTGGGTGGAAGAGTGCGTCCACCAGGTGGATCAAATGTTGTGGGTAGGTTAGTATATTTTATGGGATTTCATTATCACCATAAGTCACCCGCCCGGGATGACCGGGCGCGTGGCAATAAGCTTCAGAAGGTTTTGAATGGTGGACACGTCACCCTCGATGATCAGGAGCGCAGCAATATGGAGAGGGTCGTCAAACACATAAAATTGCAAAAACGCCGTTTTTCCGCTACCCAGCTAAGCATGAAAATGACTTTGACGCTCTTTGGGTGGAAGAGTGCGTCCACCAGGTGGATCAAATGTTGTGGGTAGGTTAGTATATTTTATGGGATTTCATTATCACCATAAGTCACCCGCCCGGGATGACGGGGCGCGTGGCAATAAGCTTCAGAAGGTTTTGAATGGTGGACACGTCACCCTCGATGATCAGGAGCGCAGCAATATGGAGACAGCCGCCAAACACATAAAATTGCAAAAACGCCGTTTTTTCGCTACCCAGCTAAGCATGAAAATGACTTTGACGCTCTTTGGGTGGAAGAGTGCGTCCACCAGGTGGATCAAATGTTGTGGGTAGGTTAGTATATTTTATGGGATTTCATTATCACCATAAGTCACCCGCCCGGGATGACCGGGCGCGTGGCAATAAGCTACAGAAGGTTTTGAATGGTGGACACGTCACTCTCGATGATCAGGAGCGCAGCAATATGGAGAAAGTCGCCAAACACATAAAATTGCAAAAACGCCGTTTTTTCGCTACCCAGCTAAGCATGAAAATGACTTTGACGCTCTTTGGGTGGAAGAGTGCGTCCACCAGGTGGATCAAATGTTGTGGGTAGGTTAGTATATTTTATGGGATTTCATTATCACCATAAGTCACCCGCCCGGGATGACGGGGCGCGTCGCAATAAGCTTCAGATGGTTTTGAATGGTGGTCACGTCACCCTCGATGATCAGGAGCGCAGCAATATGGAGACAGCCGCCAAACACATAATATTGCAAAAACGCCGTTTTTTCGCTACCCAGCTAAGCATGAAAATGACTTTGACGCTCTTTGGGTGGAAGAGTGCGTCCACCAGGTGGATCAAATGTTGTGGGTAGGTTAGTATATTTTATGGGATTTCATTATCACCATAAGTCACCCGCCCGGGATGACCGGGCGCGTGGCAATAAGCTACAGAAGGTTTTGAATGGTGGACACGTCACTCTCGATGATCAGGAGCGCAGCAATATGGAGAAAGTCGCCAAACACATAAAATTGCAAAAACGCCGTTTTTTCGCTACCCAGCTAAGCATGAAAATGACTTTGACGCTCTTTGGGTGGAAGAGTGCGTCCACCAGGTGGATCAAATGTTGTGGGTAGGTTAGTATATTTTATGGGATTTCATTATCACCATAAGTCACCCGCCCGGGATGACGGGGCGCGTCGCAATAAGCTTCAGAAGGTTTTGAATGGTGGACACGTCACCCTCGATGATCAGGAGCGCAGCAATATGGAGAAAGCCGCCAAACACATAAAATTGCAAAAACGCCGTTTTTTCGCTACCCAGCTAAGCATGAAAATGACTTTGACGCTCTTTGGGTGGAAGAGTGCGTCCACCACGTGGTCAAATGATGTGGGTAGGTTAGTATATTTAATGGGATTTCATTATCACCATAAGTCACCCGCCCGGGATGACGGGGCGCCTGGCAATAAGCTTCAGAAGGTTTTGAATGGTGGACACGTCACCCTCGATGACCAGGAGCGCAGCAATATGGAGAAAGCCGCCAAAAACATAACGTTGCAAAAACGCCGTTTTTTCGCTACCCAGCTAAGCATGAAAATGACTTTGACGCTCTTTGGGTGGAAGAGTGCGTCCACCAGGTGGATCAAATGTTGTGGGTAGGTTAGTATATTTTATGGGATTTCATTATCACCATAAGTCACCCGCCCGGGATGACGGGGCGCGTCGCAATAAGCTTCAGATGGTTTTGAATGGTGGACACGTCACCCTCGATGATCAGGAGCGCAGCAATATGGAGAAAGCCGCCAAACACATAAAATTGCAAAAACGCCGTTTTTTCGCTACCCAGCTAAGCATGAAAATGACTTTGACGCTCTTTTAGTGGAAGAGTGCGTCCACCAGGTGGATCAAATGTTGTGGGTAGGTTAGTATATTTTATGGGATTTCATTATCACCATAAGTCACCCGCCCGGGATGACCGGGCGCGTGGCAATAAGCTACAGAAGGTTTTGAATGGTGGACACGTCACCCTCGATGATCAGGAGCGCAGCAATATGGAAAAAGCCGCCAAAAACATAAAATTGCAAAAACGCCGTTTTTTCGCTACCCAGCTAAGCATGAAAATGACTGACGCTCTTTGGGTGGAAGAGTGCGTCCACCAGGTGGATCAAATGTTGTGGGTAGGTTAGTATATTTTATGGGATTTCATTATCACCATAAGTCACCCGCCCGGGATGACGGGGCGCGTGGCAATAAGCTTCAGAAGGTTGTGAATGTTGGACACGTCACGCTCGATGATCAGGAGCGCAGCAATATGGAGACAGCCGCCAAACACATAAAATTGCAAAAACGCCGTTTTTTCGCTACCCAGCTAAGCATGAAAATGACTTTGACGCTCTTTGGGTGGAAGAGTGCGTCCACCAGGTGGATCAAATGTTGTGGGTAGGTTAGTATATTTTATGGGATTTCATTATCACCATAAGTCACCCGCCCGGGATGACCGGGCGCGTCGCAATAAGCTTCAGATGGTTTTGAATGGTGGACACGTCACCCTCGATGATCAGGAGCGCAGCAATATGGAGACAGCCGCCAAACACATAATATTGCAAAAACGCCGTTTTTTCGCTTCCCAGCTAAGCATGAAAATGACTTTGACGCTCTTTGGGTGGAAGAGTGCGTCCACCAGGTGGATCAAATGTTGTGGGTAGGTTAGTATATTTTATGGGATTTCATTATCACCATAAGTCACCCGCCCGGGATGACGCGGCGCGTGGCAATAAGCTTCAGATGGTTTTGATTGGTGGAAACGTCACCCTCGATGATCAGTAGTACAGCAATATGGAGAAAGCTGCCAAAAACATAAGATTGCAAAAACGCCGTTTTTTCGCTACCCAGCTAAGCATGAAAATGACTTTGACGCTCTTTGGGTGGAAGAGTGCGTCCACCAGGTGGATCAAATGTTGTGGGTAGGTTAGTATATTTTATGGGATTTCATTATCACCATAAGTCACCCGCCCGGGATGACGGGGCGCGTCGCAATAAGCTTTAGAAGGTTTTGGTTGGTGGACACGTCACCCTCGATGATCAGTAGCACAGCAATATGGAGAAAGCTGCCTAAAACATAATGTTGCAAAAACGCCGTTTTTTCGCTACCCACTTAAGCATGAAAATGACTTTGACGCTCTTTGGGTGGAAGAGTCCGTCCACCAGGTGGATCAAATGTTGTGTGTAGGTTAGTATATATTATGGGATTTCATTATCACCATAAGTCACCCGCCCAGGATGACGGGGCGCGTGGCAATAAGCTTCAGAAGGTTGTGAATGTTGGACACGTCACGCTCGATGATCAGGAGCGCAGCAATATGGAGAAAGACGCCAAACACATAAAAGTGCAAAAAAGCCGTTTTTTCGCTACCCAGCTAAGCATGATAATGAATTTGACGCTCTTTGGGTGGAAGAGTGCGTCCACCAGGTGGATCAAATGTTGTGGGTAGGTTAGTATATTTTATGGGATTTCATTATCACCATAAGTCACCCGCCCGGGATGGCGGGGCGCGTGGCGATAACCTTCAGATGGTTTTGATTGGTGGAAACGTCACCCTCGATGATCAGTAGTACAGCAATATGGAGAAAGCTGCCAAAAACATAAGATTGCAAAAACGCCGTTTTTTCGCTACCCAGCTAAGCATGAAAATGACTTTGACGCTCTTTGGGTGGAAGAGTGCGTCCACCAGGTGGATCAAATGTTGTGGGTAGGTTAGTATATTTTATGGGATTTCATTATCACCATAAGTCACCCGCCCGGGATGACGGGGCGCGTCGCAATAAGCTTCAGAAGGTTTTGAATGGTGGACACGTCACCCTCGATGACCAGGAGCGCAGCAATATGGAGACAGCCGCCAAACACATAATATTGCAAAAACGCCGTTTTTTCGCTACCCAGCTAAGCATGAAAATGACTTTGACGCTCTTTGGGTGGAAGAGTGCGTCCACCAGGTGGATCAAATGTTGTGGGTAGGTTAGTATATTTTATGGGATTTCATTATCACCATAAGTCACCCGCCCGGGATGACGGGGCGCGTCGCAATAAGCTTCAGAAGGTTTTGAATGGTGGACACGTCACCCTCGATGATCAGGAGCGCAGCAATATGGAGAAAGTCGCCAAAAACATAAAATTGCGAAAACGCCGTTTTTTCGCTACCCAGCTAAGCATGAAAATGACTTTGACGCTCTTTGGGTGGAAGAGTGCGTCCACCAGGTGGATCAAATGTTGTGGGTAGGTTAGTATATTTTATGGGATTTCATTATCACCATAAGTCACCCGCCCGGGATGACCGGGCGCGTGGCAATAAGCTACAGAAGGTTTTGAATGGTGGACACGTCACCCTCGATGATCAGGAGCGCAGCAATATGGAGAAAGTCGCCAAACACATAAAATTACAAAAACACCGTTTTTTCGCTACCCAGCTAAGCATGAAAATGACTGACGCTCTTTGGGTGGAAGAGTGCGTTCACCAGGTGGATCAAATGTTGTGGGTGGGTTAGTATATTTTATGGGCTTTCATTATCACCATAAGTCACCCGCCCGGAATGACGGGGAGCGTGGCAATAAGCTTCAGAAGGTTTTGAATGGTGGACACGTCACCCTCGATGACCAGGAGCGCAGCAATATGGAGAAAGCCGCCAAAAACATAACGTTGCAAAAACGCCGTTTTTTCGCTACCCAGCTTAGCATGAAAATGACTTTGACGCTCTTTGCGTGGAAGAGTGCGTCCACCACGTGGATCAAATGTTGTGGGTAGGTTACTATATTTTATGGGATTTCATTATCACCATAATTCACCCGCCCGGGATGACGGGGCGCGTCGCAATAAGCTTCAGAAGGTTTTGAATGGTGGACACGTCACCCTCGATGACCAGGAGCGCAGCAATATGGAGAAAGCCGCCAAAAACATAACGTTGCAAAAACGCCGTTTTTTCGCTACCCAGCTAAGCATGAAAATGACTTTGACGCTCTTTGGGTGGAAGAGTGCGTCCACCACGTGGATCAAATGTTGTGGGTAGGTTAGTATATTTTATGGGATTTCATTATCACCATAAGTCACCCGCCCGGGATGACGGGGCGCGTCGCAATAAGCTTCAGAAGGTTTTGAATGGTGGACACGTCACCCTCGATGACCAGGAGCGCAGCAATATGGAGAAAGCCGCCAAAAACATAACGTTGCAAAAACGCCGTTTTTTCGCTACCCAGCTAAGCATGAAAATGACTGACGCTCTTTGGGTGGAAGAGTGCGTTCACCAGGTGGATCAAATGTTGTGGGTGGGTTAGTATATTTTATGGGCTTTCATTATCACCATAAGTCACCCGCCCGGAATGACGGGGCGCGTGGCAATAAGCTTCAGAAGGGTGGACACGTCACCCTCGATGATCAGGAGCGCAGCAATATGGAGAGGGTCGTCAAACACATAAAATTGCAAAAACGCCGTTTTTCCGCTACCCAGCTAAGCATGAAAATGACTGACGCTCTTTGGGTGGAAGAGTGCGTTCACCAGGTGGATCAAATGTTGTGGGTGGGTTAGTATATTTTATGGGCTTTCATTATCACCATAAGTCACCCGCCCGGGATGACGGGGCGCGTCGCAATAAGCTTCAGAAGGTTTTGAATGGTGGACACGTCACCCTCGATGACCAGGAGCGCAGCAATATGGAGAAAGCCGCCAAAGACATAACGTTGCAAAAACGCCGTTTTTTCGCTACCCAGCTAAGCATGAAAATGACTGACGCTCTTTGGGTGGAAGAGTGCGTTCACCAGGTGGATCAAATGTTGTGGGTGGGTTAGTATATTTTATGGGCTTTCATTATCACCATAAGTCACCCGCCCGGAATGACGGGGCGCGTGGCAATAAGCTTCAGAAGGTTTTGAATGGTGGACACGTCACCCTCGATGACCAGGAGCGCAGCAATATGGAGAAAGCCGCCAAAAACATAACGTTGCAAAAACGCCGTTTTTTCGCTACCCAGCTAAGCATGAAAATGACTTTGACGCTCTTTGGGTGGAAGAGTGCGTCCACCACGTGGATCAAATGTTGTGGGTAGGTTACTATATTTTATGGGATTTCATTATCACCATAATTCACCCGCCCGGGATGACGGGGCGCGTCGCAATAAGCTTCAGAAGGTTATGAATGGTGGACACGTCACCCTCGATGTCCATGAGCGCAGCAATATGGAGAGGGTCGTCAAACACATAAAATTGCAAAAATGCCGTTTTTTCGCTACCCAGCTAAGCATGAAAATGACTGACGCTCTTTGGGTGGAAGAGTGCGTTCACCAGGTGGATCAAATGTTGTGGGTGGGTTAGTATATTTTATGGGCTTTCATTATCACCATAAGTCACCCGCCCGGGATGACCGGGCGCGTGGCAATAAGCTACAGAAGGTTTTGAATGGTGGACACGTCACCCTCGATGATCAGGAGCGCAGCAATATGGAAAAAGCCGCCAAAAACATAAAATTGCAAAAACGCCGTTTTTTCGCTACCCAGCTAAGCATGAAAATGACTTTGACGCTCTTTGGGTGGAAGAGTGCGTTCACCAGGTGGATCAAATGTTGTGGGTGGGTTAGTATATTTTATGGGCTTTCATTATCACCATAAGTCACCCGCCCGGAATGACGGGGCGCGTGGCAATAAGCTTCAGAAGGGTGGACACGTCACCCTCGATGACCAGGAGCGCAGCAATATGGAGAAAGCCGCCAAAAACATAACGTTGCAAAAACGCCGTTTTTTCGCTACCCAGCTAAGCATGAAAATGACTTTGACGCTCTTTGGGTGGAAGAGTGCGTTCACCAGGTGGATCAAATGTTGTGGGTGGGTTAGTATATTTTATGGGCTTTCATTATCACCATAAGTCACCCGCCCGGGATGACGGGGCGCGTGGCAATAAGCTTCAGAAGGTTTTGAATGGTGGACACGTCACCCTCGATGACCAGGAGCGCAGCAATATGGAGAAAGCCGCCAAAAACATAACGTTGCAAAAACGCCGTTTTTTCGCTACCCAGCTAAGCATGAAAATGACTTTGACGCTCTTTGGGTGGAAGAGTGCGTTCACCAGGTGGATCAAATGTTGTGGGTAGGTTAGTATATTTTATGGGCTTTCATTATCACCATAAGTCACCCGCCCGGGATGACGGGGCGCGTCGCAAAAAGCTTCAGAAGGTTTTGAATGGTGGACACGTCACCCTCGATGACCAGGAGCGCAGCAATATGGAGAAAGCCGCCAAAAACATAACGTTGCAAAAACGCCGTTTTTTCGCTACCCAGCTAAGCATGAAAATGACTTTGACGCTCTTTGGGTGGAAGAGTGCGTTCACCAGGTGGATCAAATGTTGTGGGTGGGTTAGTATATTTTATGGGCTTTCATTATCACCATAAGTCACCCGCCCGGAATGACGGGGCGAGTGGCAATAAGATTCAGAAGATTTTGAATGGTGGACACGTCACCCTCGATGATCAGGAGCGCAGCAATATGGAAAAAGTCACCAAACACATAAAGTTGCAAAAACGCCGTTTTTTTGCTACCCAGCTAGGCATTAAAATGACTTTGACGCTCTGTGGCTGGAAGAGTGCGTCCACCAGGTGGATAAAATGTTGTGGGTGGGTTAGTATATTTTATGGGATTTCATTATCACCATAAGTCACCCGCCCGGGATGACCGGGCGCGTGGCAATAAGCTACAGAAGGTTTTGAATGGTGGACACGTCACTCTCGATGATCAGGAGCGCAGCAATATGGAGAAAGCCGCCAAAAACATAACGTTGCAAAAACGCCGTTTTTTCGCTACCCAGCTTAGCATGAAAATGACTTTGACGCTCTGTGGGTGGACGAGTGCGTCTTCCAGTTGGAACAAATGTTGTGGGTGGGTTAGTATATTTTATGGGATTTCATTATCACCATAAGTCACCCGCCCGGGATGACGGGGCGCGTGGCAATAAGCTTCAGAAGGTTTTGAATGGTGGACACGTCACCCTCGATGACCAGGAGCGCAGCAATATGGAGAAAGCCGCCAAAAACATAACGTTGCAAAAACGCCGTTTTTTCGCTACCCAGCTTAGCATGAAAATGACTTTGACGCTCTGTGGGTGGAAGAGTGCGTTCACCAGGTGGATCAAATGTTGTGGGTGGGTTAGTATATTTTATGGGCTTTCATTATCACCATAAGTCACCCGCCCGGAATGACGGGGCGCGTGGCAATAAGCTTCAGAAGATTTTGAATGGTGGACACGTCACCCTCGATGACCAGGAGCGCAGCAATATGGAGAAAGACGCCAAACACATAAAATTGCGAAAACGCCGTTTTTTCGCTACCCAGCTAAGCATGAAAATGACTTTGACGCTCTTTGGGTGGAAGAGTGCGTCCACCAGGTGGATCAAATGTTGTGGGTAGGTTAGTATATTTTATGGGATTTCATTATCACCATAAGTCACCCGCCCGGGATGACGGGGCGCGTCGCAATAAGCTTCAGAAGGTTATGAATGGTGGACACGTCACCCTCGATGTCCATGAGCGCAGCAATATGGAGAAAGACGCCAAACACATAAAATTGCAAAAACGCCGTTTTTTCGCTACCCAGCTAAGCATGAAAATGATTTTGACGCTCTGTGGCTGGAAGAGTGCGTCCCCCAGGTGGATCAAATATTGTGGGTGGGTTAGTATATTTTATGGCCTTTCATTATCACCATAAGTCACCCGCCGGGATGACGGGGCGCGTGGCAATAAGCTTCAGAAGGTTTGGAATGGTGGTCACGTCACCCTCGATGACCAGGAGCGCAGCAATGTGGAGAAAGCCGCCAAAAACATAAAATTGCAAAAACGCCGTTTATTCGCTACCCAGCTAAGCATGAAAATGATTTTGACGCTCTGTGGCTGGAAGAGTGCGTCCCCCAGGTGGATCAAATATTGTGGGTGGGTTAGTATATTTTATGGCCTTTCATTATCACCATAAGTCACCCGCCGGGATGACGGGGCGCGTGGCAATAAGCTTCAGAAGGGTTTGAATTGTGGACATGTCACCCTCGATGACCAGGAGCGCAGCAATATGGAGAAAGCCGCTAAAAACATAAAATTTCAAAAACGCCGTTTATTCGCTACCCAGCTAAGCTTGAAAATGACTTTGACGCTCTGTGGCTGGAAGAGTGCGTCCCCCAGGTGGATCAAATATTGTGGGTGGGTTAGTATATTTTATGGCCTTTCATTATCACCATAAGTCACCCGCCCGGGATGACGGGGAGCGTGGCAATAAGCTTCAGAAGGTTTGGAATGGTGGTCACGTCACCCTCGATGACCAGGAGCGCAGCAATGTGGAGAAAGCCGCCAAAAACATAAAATTGCAAAAACTCCGTTTTTTCGATACCCAGCTAAGCATGAAAATGACTTTGACGCTCTGTGAATGGAAGACTGCATCCACCAGGAGGATCAAATGTTGTGAGAGGGTTAGTATATTTTATCGGGTTTCATTATCACCATAAGTCACCCGCCCGAGATGACGGGGAGCGTGGCAATAAGCGTCAGAAGGTTTTGTATGGTGGACATGTCACTCTCGATGACCAGGAGCGCAGCAATATGGAGAAAGCCGCTACAAACATAAAATTGCAAAAACGCCGTTTTTTCGCTACCCAGCTAAGCTTGAAAATGACTTTGACGCTCTGTGGCTGGAAGAGTGCGTCCCCCAGGTGGACGAAATGTCGTGGGTGGGTTAGTATATTTTATGGGCTTTCATTATCACCATAAGGCACCCGCCCGGGTTGACGGGGCGCGTGGCAATAAGCTTCAGAAGAGTTTGAATTGTGTACACGTCACCCTCGATGCCCAGGAGCGCAGCAATATGGAGAAAGCCGCTAAAAACATAAAATTGCAAAAACGCCGTTTATTCGCTACCCAGCTAAGCATGAAAATGATTTTGACGCTCTGTGGCTGGAAGAGTGCGTCCCCCAGGAGGATCAAATATTGTGGGTGGGTTAGTATATTTTATGGCCTTTCATTATCACCATAAGTCACCCGCCGGGATGACAGGGCGCGTGGCAATAAGCTTCAGAAGGGTTTGAATTGTGGACATGTCACCCTCGATGACCAGGAGCGCAGCAATATGGAGAAAGCCGCTAAAAACATAAAATTGCAAAAACGCCGTTTATTCGCTACCCAGCTAAGCATGAAAATGATTTTGACGCTCTGTGGCTGGAAGAGTGCGTCCCCCAGGTGGATCAAATATTGTGGGTGGGTTAGTATATTTTATGGCCTTTCATTATCACCATAAGTCACCCGCCGGGATGACGGGGCGCGTGGCAATAAGCTTCAGAAGGTTTGGAATGGTGGTCACATCACCCTCGATGACCAGGAGCCCAGCAATATGGAGAAAGCCGCCAAAAACATAAAATTTCAAAAACGCCGTTTTTTCGCTACCCAGCTGGGCACGAAAATGACTTTGACGCTCTGTGGCTGGAAGAGTGCGTCCCCCAGGTGGATCAAATATTGTGGGTGGGTTAGTATATTTTATGGGCTTTCATTATCACCATAAGTCACCCGCCCGGGATGACGGGGAGCGTGGCAATAAGCTTCAGAAGGTTTGGAATGGTGGTCACGTCACCCTCGATGACCAGGAGCGCAGCAATGTGGAGAAAGCCGCCAAAAACATAAAATTGCAAAAACGCCGTTTTTTCGCTACCCAGCTAAGCATGAAAATGATTTTGACGCTCTGTGGCTGGAAGAGTGCGTCCCCCAGGTGGATCAAATATTGTGGGTGGGTTAGTATATTTTATGGGCTTTCATTATCACCATAAGTCACCCGCCCGGGATGACGGGGAGCGTGGCAATAAGCTTCAGAAGGTTTTGTATGGTGGACATGTCACCCTCGATGACCAGGAGCGCAGCAATATGGAAAAAGCCGCTAAAAACATAAGATTTCAAAAACGCCGTTTATTCGCTACCCAGCTAAGCATGAAAATGACTTTGACGCTCTGTGGCTGGAAGAGTGCGTCCCCCAGGTGGACGAAATGTTGTGGGCGGGTTAGTATATTTTATGGGCTTTCATTATCACCATAAGTCACCCGCCCGGGATGACGGGGAGCATGGCAATAAGCTTCAGAATGGTGGTCACGTCACCCTCGATGACCAGGAGCGCAGCAATGTGGAGAAGGCCGCCAAAAACATAAAATTGCAAAAACTCCGTTTTTTCGATACCCAGCTAAGCATGAAAATGACTTTGACGCTCTGTGAATGGAAGAGTGCGTCCCCCAGGTGGATCAAATATTGTGGGTGGGTTAGTATATTTTATGAGCTTTCATTATCACCATAAGTCACCCGCCCGAGATGATGGGGAGCGTGGCAATAAGCTTCAGAAGGTTTGGAATGGTGGTCACGTCACCCTCGATGACCAGGAGCGCAGCAATATGGAAAAAGCCGCCAAAAACATAAAATTGCAAAAACGCCGTTTATTCGCTACCCAGCTAAGCATGAAAATGATTTTGACGCTCTGTGGCTGGAAGAGTGCGTCCCCCAGGTGGATATAAATGTCGTGGGTGGGTTAGTATATTTTATGGGCTTTCATTATCACCATAAGTCACCCGCCCGGGATGACGGGGAGCGTGGCAATAAGCTTCAGAAGGTTTTGTATGGTGGACATGTCACCCTCGATGACCAGGAGCGCAGCAATATGGAGAAAGCCGCTAAAAACATAAAATTGCAAAAACGCCGTTTTTTCGCTACCCAGCTAAGCATGAAAATGACTTTGACGCTCTGTGGCTGGAAGAGTGCGTCCCCCAGGTGGACGAAATGTTGTGGGCGGGTTAGTATATTTTATGGGCTTTCATTATCACCATAAGTCACCCGCCCGGGATGACGGGGCGCATGGAAATAAGCTTGAGAAGGATTTGAATTGTGGACATGTCACCCTCGATGACCAGGAGCGCAGCAATGTCTAGAAAGCCGCCAAAAACATAAAATTGCAAAAACTCCGTTTTTTCGATACCCAGCTAAGCATGAAAATGACTTTGACGCTCTGTGGCTGGAAGAGTGCGTCCCCCAGGAGGATCAAATATTGTGGGTGGGTTAGTATATTTTATGGGGTTTCATTATAACCATAAGTCACCCGCCCGGGATGACGGGGAGCGTGGCAATAAGCTTCAGACGGTTTTGTATAGTGGACATGTCACCCTCGATGACCAGGAGCGCAGCAATGTCTAGAAAGCCGCCAAAAACATAAAATTGCAAAAACTCCGTTTTTTCGATACCCAGCTAAGCATGAAAATGACTTTGACGCTCTGTGGCTGGAAGAGTGCGTCCCCCAGGTGGATATAAATGTCGTGGGTGGGTTAGTATATCTTATGGGCTTTCATTATCACCATAAGTCACCCGCCCGGGATGACAGGGCGCGTGGCAATAAGCCTCAGAAGGTTTGGAATGGTGGTCACGTCACCCTCGATGACCAGGAGCGCAGCAATATGGAAAAAGCCGCCAAAAACATAAAATTGCAAAAACGCCGTTTATTCGCTACCCAGCTAAGCATGAAAATGATTTTGACGCTCTGTGGCTGGAAGAGTGCGTCCCCCAGGTGGATCAAATATTGTGGGTGGGTTAGTATATTTTATGGGCTTTCATTATCACCATAAGTCACCCGCCCGGAATGACGGGGAGCGTGGCAATAAGCTTCAGAAGGTTTTGAATGGTGGACACGTCACCCTCGATGACCAGGAGCGCAGCAATATGGAGAAAGCCGCCAAAAACATAAAATTTCAGAAACGCCGTTTTTTCGCTCCCCAGCTAAGCACGAAAATGAGTTTGACGCTCTGTGACTGGAAGAGTGCGTCCCCCAGGTGGATGAAATGTTGTGAGAGGGTTAGTATATTTTATCGGGTTTCATTATCACCATAAGTCACCCGCCCGAGATGACGGGGAGCGTGGCAATAAGCGTCAGAAGGTTTTGTATGGTGGACACGTCACCCTCGATGCCCAGGAGCGCAGCAATATGGAGAAAGCCGCTAAAAACATAAAATTGCAAAAACGCCGTTTATTCGCTACCCAGCTAAGCATGAAAATGACTTTGACGCTCTGTGACTGGAAGAGTGCGTCCCCCAGGTGGATGAAATGTTGTGGGTGGGTTAGTATATTTTATCGGGTTTCATTATCACCATAAGTCACCCGCCCGGGATGACGGGGCGCATGGAAATAAGCTTGAGAAGGATTTGAATTGTGGACATGTCACCCTCGATGACCAGGAGCGCAGCAATATGGAGAAAGCCGCTAAAAACATAAAATTTCAAAAACGCCGTTTATTCGCTACCCAGCTAAGCTTGAAAATGACTTTGACGCTCTGTGGCTGGAAGAGTGCGTCCCCCGGGTGGACGAAATGTTGTGTGCGGGTTAGTATATTTTATGGGCTTTCATTATCACCATAAGTCACCCGCCCGGGATGACGGGGAGCGTGGCAATAAGCTTCAGAAGGTTTGGAATGGTGGTCACGTCACCCTCGATGACCAGGAGCGCAGCAATGTGGAGAAAGCCGCCAAAAACATAAAATTGCAAAAACTCCGTTTTTTCGATACCCAGCTAAGCATGAAAATGACTTTGACGCTCTGTGACTGGAAGAGTGCGTCCCCCAGGTGGATGAAATGTTGTGGGTGGGTTAGTATATTTTATCGGGTTTCATTATCACCATAAGTCACCCGCCCGAGATGACGGGGAGCGTGGCAATAAGCGTCAGAAGGTTTTGTATGGTGGACATGTCACCCTCGATGACCAGGAGCCCAGCAATATGGAGAAAGCCGCCAAAAACATAAAATTGCAAAAACGCCGTTTTTTCGCTCCCCAGCTAAGCACGAAAATGAGTTTGACGCTCTGTGACTGGAAGAGTGCGTCCCCCAGGTGGATCAAATATTGTGGGTGGGTTAGTATATTTTATGGGCTTTCATTATCACCATAAGTCACCCGCCCGGGATGACAGGGCGCGTGGCAATAAGCCTCAGAAGAGTTTGAATTGTGTACATGTCACCCTCGATGCCCAGGAGCGCAGCAATATGGAGAAAGCCGCTAAAAACATAAAATTGCAAAAACGCCGTTTATTCGCTACCCAGCTAAGCATGAAAATGACTTTGACGCTCTGTGGCTGGAAAAGTGCGTCCCCCAGGTGGATGAAATGTTGTGGGTGGGTTAGTATATCTTATCGGGTTTCATTATCACCATAAGACACCCGCCCGAGATGACGGGGAGCGTGGCAATAAGCGTCAGAAGGTTTTGTATGGTGGACATGTCACCCTCGATGACCAGGAGCGCAGCAATATGGAGAAAGCCGCCAAAAACATAAAATTGCAAAAACGCCGTTTTTTCGATACCCAGCTAAGCATGAAAATGATTTTGACGCTCTGTGACTGGAAGAGTGCGTCCCCCAGGTGGATCAAATATTGTGGGTGGGTTAGTATATTTTATGGGCTTTCATTATCACCATAAGTCACCCGCCCGGGATGACGGGGAGCGTGGCAATAAGCTTCAGAAGGTTTGGAATGGTGGTCACGTCACCCTCGATGACCAGGAGCGCAGCAATATGGAGAAAGCCGCCAAAAACATAAAATTGCAAAAACGCCGTTTATTCGCTACCCAGCTAAGCATGAAAATGATTTTGACGCTCTGTGGCTGGAAGAGTGCGTCCCCCAGGTGGATCAAATATTGTGGGTGGGTTAGTATATTTTATGGCCTTTCATTATCACCATAAGTCACCCGCCCGGGATGACGGGGCGCATGCAAATAAGCTTGAGAAGGATTTGAATTGTGGACATGTCACCCTCGATGACCAGGAGCGCAGCAATATGGAGAAAGCCGCTAAAAACATAAAATTGCAAAAACGCCGTTTATTCGCTACCCAGCTAAGCATGAAAATGATTTTGACGCTCTGTGGCTGGAAGAGTGCGTCCCCCAGGTGGACGAGATGTTGTGTGCGGGTTAGTATATTTTATGGGCTTTCATTATCACCATAAGTCACCCGCCCGGGATGACGGGGAGCGTGGCAATAAGCTTCAGAAGGTTTTGTATGGTGGACATGTCACCCTCGATGACCAGGAGCGCAGCAATATGGAGAAAGCCGCTAAAAACATAAAATTTCAGAAACGCCGTTTTTTCGCTCCCCAGCTAAGCACGAAAATGAGTTTGACGCTCTGTGACTGGAAGAGTGCGTCCCCCAGGTGGATGAAATGTTGTGGGTGGGTTAGTATATTTTATCGGGTTTCATTATCACCATAAGTCACCCGCCCGGGTTGACGGGGCGCGTGGCAATAAGCTTCAGAAGAGTTTGAATTGTGTACACGTCACCCTCGATGCCCAGGAGCGCAGCAATATGGAGAAAGCCGCTAAAAACATAAAATTGCAAAAACGCCGTTTATTCGCTACCCAGCTAAGCATGAAAATGATTTTGACGCTCTGTGGCTGGAAGAGTGCGTCCCCCAGGAGGATCAAATATTGTGGGTGGGTTAGTATATTTTATGGCCTTTCATTATCACCATAAGTCACCCGCCGGGATGACAGGGCGCGTGGCAATAAGCTTCAGAAGGGTTTGAATTGTGGACATGTCACCCTCGATGACCAATAGAGCAGCAATATGGAAAAAGCCGCTAAAAACATAAAATTGCAAAAACGCCGTTTATTCGCTACCCAGCTAAGCATGAAAATGATTTTGACGCTCTGTGGCTGGAAGAGTGCGTCCCCCAGGTGGATCAAATATTGTGGGTGGGTTAGTATATTTTATGGCCTTTCATTATCACCATAAGTCACCCGCCCGGGATGACGGGGAGCGTGGCAATAAGCTTCAGAAGGTTTTGAATTGTGGACATGTCACCCTCGATGACCAGGAGCCCAGCAATATGGAGAAAGCCGCCAAAAACATAAAATTGCAAAAACGCCGTTTTTTCGCTCCCCAGCTAAGCACGAAAATGAGTTTGACGCTCTGTGACTGGAAGAGTGCGTCCCCCAGGTGGATCAAATATTGTGGGTGGGTTAGTATATTTTATGGGCTTTCATTATCACCATAAGTCACCCGCCCGGGATGACGGGGAGCGTGGCAATAAGCTTCAGAAGGTTTGGAATGGTGGTCACGTCACCCTCGATGACCAGGAGCGCAGCAATATGGAGAAAGCCGCTACAAACATAAAATTGCAAAAACGCCGTTTTTTCGCTACCCAGCTAAGCACGAAAATGACTTTGACGCTCTGTGACTGGAAGAGTGCGTCCCCCAGGTGGATGAAATGTTGTGGGTGGGTTAGTATATTTTACGGGCTTTCATTATCACCATAAGTCACCCGCCGGGATGACGGGGCGCGTGGCAATAAGCTTCAGAAGGGTTTGAATTGTGGACATGTCACCCTCGATGACCAGGAGGCAGCAATATGGAGAAAGCCGCCAAAAACATAAAATTTCAAAAACGCCGTTTTTTCGCTACCCAGCTAAGCACGAAAATGACTTTGACGCTCTGTGGCTGGAAGAGTGCGTCCCCCAGGTGGATCAAATATTGTGGGTGGGTTAGTATATTTTATGAGCTTTCATTATCACCATAAGTCACCCGCCCGAGATGACGGGGAGCGTGGCAATAAGCTTCAGAAGGTTTGGAATGGTGGTCACGTCACCCTCGATGACCAGGAGCCCAGCAATATGGAGAAAGCCGCCAAAAACATAAAATTGCAAAAACGCCGTTTTTTCGCTACCCAGCTAAGCTTGAAAATGATTTTGACGCTCTGTGGCTGGAAGAGTGCGTCCCCCAGGTGGATATAAATGTCGTGGGTGGGTTAGTATATTTTATGGGCTTTCATTATCACCATAAGTCACCCGCCCGGGATGACGGGGAGCGTGGCAATAAGCTTCAGAAGGTTTGGAATGGTGGTCACGTCACCCTCGATGACCAGGAGCGCAGCAATGTGGAGAAAGCCGCCAAAAACATAAAATTGCAAAAACTCCGTTTTTTCGATACCCAGCTAAGCATGAAAATGACTCTGACGCTCTGTGACTGGAAGACTGCGTCCCCCAGGTGGACGAAATATTGTGGGTGGTTTAGTATATTTTATCGGGTTTCATTATAACCATAAGTCACCCGCCCGGGATGACGGGGAGCGTGGCAATAAGCTTCAGACGGTTTTGTATGGTGGACATGTCACCCTCGATGACCAGGAGCGCAGCAATATGGAGAAAGCCGCCAAAAACATAAAATTTCAAAAACGCCGTTTTTTCGCTACCCAGCTGGGCACGAAAATGACTTTGACGCTTTGTGGCTGGAAAAGTGCGTCCCCCAGGTGGATGAAATGTTGTGGGTGGGTTAGTATATTTTATCGGGTTTCATTATCACCATAAGTCACCCGCCCGAGATGATGGGGAGCGTGGCAATAAGCTTCAGAAGGTTTGGAATGGTGGTCACGTCACCCTCGATGACCAGGAGCGCAGCAATGTCTAGAAAGCCGCCAAAAACATAAAATTGCAAAAACTCCGTTTTTTCGCTACCCAGCTAAGCTTGAAAATGACTTTGACGCTCTGTGGCTGGAAAAGTGCGTCCCCCAGGTGGATGAAATGTTGTGGGCGGGTTAGTATATCTTATGGGCTTTCATTATCACCATAAGTCACCCGCCCGGGATGACGGGGAGCGTGGCAATAAGCTTCAGAAGGTTTTGAATTGTGGACATGTCACCCTCGATGACCAGGAGCGCAGCAATATGGAGAAAGCCGCCAAAAACATAAAATTTCAAAAACGCCGTTTTTTCGCTACCCAGCTGGGCACGAAAATGATTTTGACGCTCTGTGGCTGGAAGAGTGCGTCCCCCAGGTGGATGAAATGTCGTGGGTGGGTTAGTATATTTTATGGGCTTTCATTATCACCATAAGTCACCCGCCCGGGATGACGGGGAGCGTGGCAATAAGCTTCAGAAAGTTTGGAATGGTGGTCACGTCACCCTCGATGACCAGGAGCGCAGCAATGTCTAGAAAGCCGCCAAAAACATAAAATTGCAAAAACTCCGTTTTTTCGATACCCAGCTAAGCATGAAAATGACTTTGACGCTCTGTGAATGGAAGACTGCATCCACCAGGAGGATCAAATGTTGTGAGAGGGTTAGTATATTTTATCGGGTTTCATTATAACCATAAGTCACCCGCCCGGGATGACGGGGAGCGTGGCAATAAGCTTCAGACGGTTTTGTATGGTGGACATGTCACCCTCGATGACCAGGAGCGCAGCAATATGGAGAAAGCCGCCAAAAACATAAAATTTCAAAAACGCCGTTTTTTCGCTACCCAGCTGGGCACGAAAATGACTTTGACGCTTTGTGGCTGGAAAAGTGCGTCCCCCAGGTGGATGAAATGTTGTGGGTGGGTTAGTATATTTTATCGGGTTTCATTATCACCATAAGTCACCCGCCCGAGATGACGGGGAGCGTGGCAATAAGCGTCAGAAGGTTTTGTATGGTGGACATGTCACTCTCGATGACCAGGAGCGCAGCAATATGGAGAAAGCCGCTACAAACATAAAATTGCAAAAACGCCGTTTTTTCGCTACCCAGCTAAGCACGAAAATGACTTTGACGCTCTGTGGCTGGAAGAGTGCGTCCCCCAGGTGGATCAAATATTGTGGGTGGTTTAGTATATTTTATCGGGTTTCATTATCACCATAAGTCACCCGCCCGAGATGACGGGGAGCGTGGCAATAAGCGTCAGAAGGTTTTGTATGGTGGACATGTCACTCTCGATGACCAGGAGCGCAGCAATATGGAGAAAGCCGCCAAAAACATAAAATTTCAAAAACGCCGTTTTTTCGCTACCCAGCTGGGCACGAAAATGACTTTGACGCTCTGTGGCTGGAAAAGTGCGTCCCCCAGGTGGATGAAATGTTGTGGGTGGGTTAGTATATTTTATCGGGTTTCATTATCACCATAAGTCACCCGCCCGAGATGACGGGGTGCAGGGCAATAAGCTTCAGAAGGTTTGGAATGGTGGTCACGTCACCCTCGATGACCAGGAGCCCAGCAATATGGAGAAAGCCGCCAAAAACATAAAATTGCAAAAACGCCGTTTTTTCGCTACCCAGCTAAGCTTGAAAATGACTTTGACGCTCTGTGGCTGGAAGAGTGCGTCCCCCAGGTGGACGAAATGTTGTGGGCGGGTTAG
The DNA here is from genome assembly GCA_021498325.1 of Bactrocera minax. Classification (NCBI taxonomy): domain Eukaryota; kingdom Metazoa; phylum Arthropoda; class Insecta; order Diptera; family Tephritidae; genus Bactrocera; species Bactrocera minax. The sequence goes on from JAKEEE010000247.1 coordinate 27,864, forward strand.
TATATTTTATGGGCTTTCATTATCACCATAAGTCACCCGCCCGGGATGACGGGGAGCGTGGCAATAAGCTTCAGAAGGTTTTGAATTGTGGACATGTCACCCTCGATGACCAGGAGCGCAGCAATATGGAGAAAGCCGCCAAAAACATAAAATTTCAAAAACGCCGTTTTTTCGCTACCCAGCTGGGCACGAAAATGATTTTGACGCTCTGTGGCTGGAAGAGTGCGTCCCCCAGGTGGATGAAATGTCGTGGGTGGGTTAGTATATTTTATGGGCTTTCATTATCACCATAAGTCACCCGCCCGGGATGACGGGGAGCGTGGCAATAAGCTTCAGAAGGTTTGGAATGGTGGTCACGTCACCCTCGATGACCAGGAGCGCAGCAATGTGGAGAAAGCCGCCAAAAACATAAAATTGCAAAAACGCCGTTTTTTCGTTACCCAGCTAAGCATGAAAATGACTTTGACGCTCTGTGGCTGGAAGACTGCATCCACCAGGAGGATCAAGTGTTGTGAGGGTTAGTATATTTTATGGGCTTTCATTATCACCATAAGTCACCCGCCCGAGATGACATGGCGCGTGGAAATAAGCTTCAGAAGGATTTGAATTGTGGACATGTCACCCTCGATGACCAGGAGCGCAGCAATATGGAGAAAGCCGCTAAAAACATAAAATTGCAAAAACGCCGTTTATTCGCTACCCAGCTAAGCATGAAAATGATTTTGACGCTCTGTGGCTGGAAGAGTGCGTCCCCCAGGTGGATGAAATGTGTGGGTTAATATATTTTATGGGCTTTCATTATCACCATAAGTCACCCGCCCGGGATAACGGGGCGCGTGGAAATAAGTTTCAGAAGGGTTTGAATTGTGGACATGTCACCCTCGATGACCAGGAGCGCAGCAATATGGAAAAAGCCGCTATAAACATAAAATTGCAAAAACGCCGTTTATTCGCTACCCAGCTAAGCATGAAATTGACTTTGACGCTCTGTGGCTGGAAGAGTGCGTCCCCCAGGTGGATCAAATATTGTGGGTGGGTTAGAATATCTTATGGCCTTTCATAATCACCATAAGTCACCCGCCCGGGATGAAGGGGCGCGTGGCAATAAGCTTCAGAAGGGTTTGAATTGTAGACATGTCATCCTCGATGACCAGGAGCGCAGCAATATGGAGAAAGCCGCCAAAAACATAAAATTTCAAAAACGCCGTTTTTTCGCTACCCAGCTGGGCACGAAAATGACTTTGACGCTCTGTGGCTGGAAAAGTGCGTCCCCCAGGTGGATGAAATGTTGTGGGTGGGTTAGTATATTTTATCGGGTTTCATTATCACCATAAGTCACCCGCCCGAGATGACGGGGTGCAGGGCAATAAGCTTCAGAAGGTTTGGAATGGTGGTCACGTCACCCTCGATGACCAGGAGCCCAGCAATATGGAGAAAGCCGCCAAAAACATAAAATTGCAAAAACGCCGTTTTTTCGCTACCCAGCTAAGCATGAAATTGACTTTGACGCTCTGTGGCTGGAAGAGTGCGTCCCCCAGGTGGATCGAATATTGTGGGTGATTTAGTATATTTTATGAGCTTTCATTATCACCATAAGTCACCCGCCCGGGATGACGGGGAGCGTGGCAATAAGCTTCAGAAGGTTTGGAATGGTGGTCACGTCACCCTCGAAGACCAGGAGCGCAGCAATATGGAGAAAGCCGCCAAAAGCTTAAAATTGCAAAAACGCCGTTTTTTCGCTACCCAGCTGGGCACAAAAATGACTTTGACGCACTGTGGCTGGAAGAGTGCGTCCCCCAGGTGGATGAAATGTTGTGGGTGGATTAGAATATTTTATGGGCATTCATTATCACTTCATTATCATTTTAAT
>JAKEEE010000248.1:0-19813 GCA_021498325.1 Bactrocera minax
TAGGAGCTGAACGGACCAAGGTAGTTTAAGGAAGCTGCCTTTCCGTGTCCTGCTACACCTATAAGGCTGAGTACCCAGATGATATACTTCGATGATGACTTCGTGTTAACCGTCCAAATACCGCTTGCTTATATATAAGGAAGTTCGTGGATTTGCTAATTAGAACAGAAGCCCAGCTTTGTTTAGACCTCAAATATTGAATTCTAGTCCTCTAGTTTGAAGCTACTTTCTTTGTATAGATTGTTACAGAAGAAGCCTACTCCTCTCCCTGTTTCACTTTTTAATTATCCGTGATTATGTAGATTTCGCCGTTGGTACTGTCGATTATTGATGGGTGAGGAAGTTGGTAAGTTAATTAAAAGTTTGCAGCTTTATGATTTAATAACTCAAAAGTAAAGCTAAAATAAAGTAATATGCCTATTCGTGGCTTATATCACAAGTCACTGCCCATATTATCTTAAATAAATTCATAATAATTCTAATTCTTCTAATTATCATTCTAATATTCATTCTAATTATATTCTTTTATTTAAGTATTTCGAAAATATGTTTGCAAGATTCTTTACTTTAATAATACCCACACCCATATCAAATGAAATTTTAAGTTAGTTTTCCTGTTAAGCTAAAACCATGTGACTAGTAGCCTAACTATATATTTACCAAGCAAAAACAAACTATTTTATTTCCACTCACTTAAATATAATTTGTTGTTATAAAAAATTTTTGCACTCTTTCACACACATAAATGAACTTACTCATAAGCTATCGCCAACATACAAAAAAAAAAACTCTCTCGAATGCTAAGGCGAATTTGTAGCAGCAGCATAGCCCATATGATTCTGCAATATACTTGAGTTGAAGAGAGATAAGAGAAGATAAGGCATGCTCTCAAACAGTTGCAATATATTTTCTTCTTTTTTTGTAGTCCACAATCTGCTGCTGCTGCTTCTGAGGAGACAAAAACCAAAGTTCTTTCTCAAATCTTTATAAAGCTGCTCCAACCATGAGCGACTGAAAATTATGTGTGAATTTTTGTTTATTTAGCGCTCAGTATGTGAAGCGGCTGATAGCGGTATAGATACGATGACAGGCTAAGCTGAGTTTTGAAAAATTGCACTTGCATCCTTGCTGAAGTGTTAATAACTGTTTGAGACAAAACTTTTTATTGTATGACAAGCAGCGAATGTGCGGGTTTCATAATAAAAGTATATAATTTTTTTGCCTTGTTTCCATGCTTTTGTCTATTTTTATCTGTTAAGAAATGAACAGTATGAAGTTTCAGTTTTTTTTATAGGAAACTTTTCAAATATTGGTTACAATAAGCATACTTTTTAATTATATTACTTGTAAGTAAATTTCGAGTTTTTCCAACATCATGAAAAATATTCAGATAGAATCATCTTGTTACCCATGAAACTGTTGAAGCTCCACATGTAGGCTACCCCACTTTAATAGCGTTTTCCTTTCTCAATGAAAATGTTGCCTCATCATATGGCAACATTAATAAATGCTCCATTATACCCTGTAATCCATTTTTACATGATGAAAGAGTAAGGAAAAATGGCGCCCTATCATCGATCAGCTGTTCGATCGTTTCGTTCTTATAGGAAAATTGTATAGAAATATACAAATAGTATAGAAAAGACGAGCAAATAATTGCTAGCAAAAAAAAAAACTATAATTTACGTTAAAACGATAATTTGCTTCTCATTTAACACTTTTTCCTTTTGGCTCTGTCTCTAAGTAAGTGTTCAAAACGTCTTATACGAATCGAATTTTCATTATAGGTAGGGAACCTTTCTCAAGAACTAGCATCCCTATTTCCTTCTCAGTTGAGGATGAGGATGAATTCACCAACTCATACGAAATTCATTGCATTCATTTGATATTTACTGAAAACTAAATTTGACATATTTTCATTTTCGTCAAAGTTTATATAAGATGTAAGAAATGCATTTGCTTTTCAGAAAAGAAACACATACCGAAATATTTTACGTATCAAAAATTATTAGATGAAATAAAATATGCAAGTAATGCATTTCGATTATGTTATAAAATTAACCGGAAATACAATTATGACCGCCCTTATTTTAGACGAAGTTAAACTCCGACTTCCGTAGGTCACACCATACCCGCCTTAAGCTGCAATGCCGATGAGCTTGCTAGAGAGAGCATCTTTGTCTCAGCTGTCAGATATTTCTGGCCCTCAGTAAAAAAAACTGTTACCTCTTAGAAAGGTTCACCTCACTCCATTTGTAGAAGTTTTGATTGGACACTGCCCAACAGGCATACATACGATGTGGCTAAACATCTTTTCTGACGATAGTTGTTAAAGTTGTATGGAGGAAGGCGAATGGTAACTTTGTCTAGCTTTCGCCAGACTTAGGTTGAAACATCTCGGTAGACATACTTTCGGTGAACTTAGTGAATTGATTGGAAATGTAAATTCCGCCTTAAGAAACTTCTGATGGGCTCAAAAGGCTTTGTTGATTTATGAGAGTATTTTGGTCTATATCCAGCAGGTTTGGATACCACAAGCTATTCACAGCTGTTCAAGTGGGGTTCTCCTGACCTTTGGTGCGAGAATCTGCTCCATTACCTCCAATCGTATTGACAGCGTAATACAATTGAATATTTCGTTCTTTCAATACCGAAACTACATTCAAATTATGCTCTCTATCTCGGTATCCCTATTTACTGGCATTCTTTTTTAACACCCCTCTACATTTTGCATACTGTTGCCTGGTCAATTTGCTACTTCTAACCTCATTTTTCTGCGGATGTCTTCTGTTCGTTCATTCATTAGTCATAATAAAATAGCAGCTTTTTGATAATGCAACAAAATTCAGCTGTGAAACCAGCTACTCTTAACTCAAGAGCAATAATTCACGTTAACCTAAGTAAGCACCAAGTATTGTGAATGGAAAGGATGTCAGCAACAAAGTGTGACACCAATAAGGAAATGCAAAGTAACAAGCAACGGAATAACAGGGCTGTAATGATTTACAAGCTTTAATGGAAAGACAAAAGTCAGTTTCTAGGAAGGTGTAAATTATAGCCGAACCCCACTCAAAAAGGGTAAATTAGATTCAAGGATAGCAAATAGCCAAAATTAATAGTTTAATGACAAACGTTTAAAGCTACTTTTACTACTTGCATAAAGGGCTTAGTAAAGACAAAGTTTTCCGGAATAACAAAATTCAAATTTCAAATTAATTTATAAATCTTTAATATTTTTAAGTATATAAGATCATGTTGCCTCTAACCATGCTATGCATTTTATCCAACTTGGGTAAATTGAGACAATCGAAGGTGTAAGGACCGCTTACATTTCAATTAAATTTGAACTGATATTAAAAGATATATACATATTTGGCTTCACATATATTTTAACTTCCCGACAAAAACGTACTAGACAGGAGCTAAGCACAACGAGGGCTTTTAAAGTGTGGCAATTCCTACCTAAAAATGGTCAAAATTGGAATATAAATTTTCGGCCTTACTGGTACCTACTTTGAGGCACTTTGAGGCACAGATATATTGCGAAATAAATTGGACATCTTTCCTAATAATAATCGTGATGTTAAAATAGATCAAATGGGTTAAGTTATTCACCTAGCCTCTATTTATTTTATTTAATATAAGAAATTTTTAAAATCACTCTATATCCGTCAATAGGTGCGATACTTTCTTTGAATTAAGTGGTAATGCTATTCTGACAATAATGAGCTTTATCCATAGAAAACAGCAAAATCGATTCAAAACTTGGATCAGCGAACATATATCTAATTGAAAGACTTTCGCATCTCTTTTCAATACATCGTTTAATACATAAAATATTTTAATGGCATTACGTGAACATGTTACCTTAGATATAATGTGCTTAACTGCTAAAAATTTAAGAAAATTGTCCACACGTTCCCGATTTAGGTCAAAAATTAACTGTTTTTGTGCAAGTTTAATAACTTTCTGCTTTTTTGTAAGTAGTTTCGTAGTGTCACTCTTATATATACCCCTTTTGGTAAAAAATTTGGATAGTTGATTTTCACAAAACTCTTCTTGAGAAGAATTTATCAACCGCAAAATCATTAGCCATACACAGGAATAGGTAGTAATCACTTGGTGCAGGTTCGGACTATAAGGTGGATGCATAAGAACTTCCCAACCAAGCTACCTGACCTTCTGGTGAGTCACTATTGATGTGTGTGGCTATGCGTTGTCCTGATGGAACACAACTCCTCCCTTATTAGCCAAAACTGACCGCTTCTGGGCATTTGTTTCTTTCGGACGACCAATTGTTGAAATTGTTGCGCAGAATTAAGAGTTTGGCTGTAAGGGAGCATCTGATAGTAGATGATTACCTGCCAATCCCACTAAACAAATAGAAAAATCTTCTTGACCATCAATCCTTGCTTGGCCACCGTGTGCGCCGACTCACCACCATTTGACCACAACCCTTTTCGCTTGACATTGTTGTAAGTGACCCATTTTTCATCACCGGTAACCATCAGCTTCAGAAATGAATCGATTTTGTTGCGATTTAGCAGCGATTCGCAGATGGGAATTCGATCCATAAATTTTTCTTTTGCGTTAACTCGTGTGCCACCAAAGGGCTTTCTGCGTAACGTTTAGCTTCTATGCAATCGAAACAGTACTCACGTTACGATGCAAGTTGTCACACCTTTACAAGTTTTGAACATAGCTACTGCGCGGAGGGTGAACATGATTATTATTCTATACCAACCATTTACGTGGTTGGAAGTTTCATGAATATCCATGAAATTCCGGAAAAAATGTTCTACCAAATTTGATTGAGATCACTGTAGTTTTATAGTTTTTATACTTATTATTTTAAGGAGTTTTATACAGATATCTTAGTTTTTACACGAGTTATCGCCTCTGCCAAAATTTTTCCTTTCAACGTTTTGGATATTTTGATATATATAAACATATATACTATATATAAAAAAATTTATAAAAATATAAATCTCAATTTGTTTCAGGTTTTACGCTTGATTGCAAGTGGTACATTTCAAAGGTTACCTAAAAAGGAATTTAATGTCTGAGATTGTTCACAAATTTTCCATTGGAACTTGGTGCCAAATAATTTATCGATACAGCACTTTCGGTATTACGGCATTCCTCTAGAAGTATAAAATAAAGTCTTCTTTTTAATGCTTGTTTCAAACTGAAACAACTTCAAATCTTTGGAATGTGTACATATATTTGCTAATCCAGAATAAAAGCATTTTCTTACGAGACATGCAACTGACTTGTGATTTGGCACATATCAAAATTTCGCTGTTATAACTGTTCCTGCTGCGCGTGTGGTTTTGGATGACGCAATTTTTTACGAGTTTTTATTACGTTATGTCAACGAATGTGAAATGAGTTTCTTGATGGAAGGATATTTGTTCATTGTCTGCGCATTCTGCAGCATGTTTCGTTTCCTCTTTGTGTATTAATTCTTTAAAAGAATTTAAATTCAAAGTTCTCATTAGTGGCTCTCAAATCATAACTTTTCGAACAGATGTAGTAGTTGAGAACACTTTTCCTATTTAGTTCCCAAAAGCGTTTTGCAGCCACAAATGTTCTCCATATTTTCAAATATATGTTTAACTTGAGAATGCGTAGAATATATGTCCGTAACTAGCTGAATAAAGCATTTCAAAATTTGGTATGGACGATCTGTAAAAGTTAAAAAAAATAAACCCTTCTACTAACGCATTTTGTCCCGTTAGATATATCTTATTAGTACTGAGGTAACTAGCCTTTGTAATAATTCTTAATGGTTCGAATGACGATTCTTAATGAAATAGCTGTTTAAGATATAAACTAACGATCATTAGAGTTATAATTTTTGACTTACAGGACTTATGATAGTCCTATAATTTTGATATAAGTAACTATAGTAATTATTTTTGTGATTTAATTGCCTAAACGCACTAAAACGGACCTAAATACTGTTCCTAAGCAATCATCGACGTCATGAAAACTAATTATTTCTGATCGCTATATAGTGTTTGGAACACTTGGTATTCAGCCAGTTATGCCGGTGACTACTGTGACTTCCTCTCACAAATTTTATATTTGTAGTTTGTTACTGAATTATAATACTTCGTACTTTTTGTGAATAATACAATTTTGTTAACGTGAGAATCGTCCGTTCCACATCCAGGTATTAACTAAACTTATAACTAAAATTAATGGACGAATTTTGAAGTATATATATATTAAGATTATTGGGATCGCGCGACGAATTGATTTTCATAAATGCTAAGGCTGTTTTGGTAAACAAGTGTACTATTGCCTCGTTCACAAAATATTTTAAAGTCAAAGTTGTTACAAGGGGTCACAGAGGGGACGCTTGCGTGGTTAAGCATCTTGAAAAAGTGGGCGAATATGCTATATTTATGCTATATATGAAAAGCCTAGGCACTTAATTATTCAAGCTATAGAAGTAGAAAATTTCGGATAGTTTGCAGTCCAAAATATGGTGTGAAAAAGATCTGGTAATGGCTTTACTCAAAACTATCACACAGAGGTAACACAATGATACCATAAGTTACTTTACTTTCAACCCTAAATTTTATTTCAGTTTTCATGTTAATACAATGGTTTGAAAACTAAAGGTGTTCTTAATTTTGTTAAAAGATCCGTATGTTTTGATTTAGAGAATTTCTGATGCTGATGAATGAAATGAGTTGTAGGGATTCTTTCGATTACGATGGGTATGAATCTATGGTTGGCTCCGCAGATTTCTGAACATTGTCCGTAGAAAAGGCCAGGCCGTGTTATTAGGAAGTTGGTTTGATTTAATCGGCCAGGGGCGCCGTCTACCTTTACCCCTAATGCTGGCACTGTTCAGGAGTGGATGACATCTGCAGCTGTCACTAGGATTCTAGGTAATATCTTCAACCAGTCCATGTTCGCTTAATACTTATAAATCTTCCTACACCTACTAGCCGTAGGGAAATGCTTCGCATAATATTCTTAGTTAAATTCATGAATGGATCAGTTTTTAGTTCTTTTCTCTTGTCTGAAGTTAAATTTATTATGCCGATTTGCTAATCGAGGCAGTATAGCCTTCTGTTAAAGTCATGTGAATTAAATTTGGAACTAAACGAACCATTCCGCCATGTCAGAATTTTAATTCTCATTCTAATACGTGTGATTTATCAGACTCACTTTTCGGCATTAAAAAAACTATATTCTTTTCACTTAATAAATAGAATCATATAAAATTTATTATATCTTATTCTGAAACCTTAGCTGTTAAAATTTTTGTTTCTGTACCCGTGTAGTTTTAAGTAGTTTCGTTTAACATGACTCAGTTGATTCTGCACGTCGGTGTGGCGACTGGGCTGGTTGGAGCGTAATCGTTAGGTTATTATTATTATATTGTTTGCCATTAGCTCGCATAAAAACTTAGTTTAATTAGATTTTCAGAAGCGCCATCGACATTCCACTCAATAGTTTAGTCGGAGCATTGTACTTACCTTCTTCGCACCTTAAAGAGGAGTTTAATTGGAAAACACTATTATAATCTGAAATTGCAGCTAAAATTATTATAAATCACAAACATTGAATGTTCAAATATTTCAAAGCAAATGCGCTTATGAAAAGTCATAATTATTCTACATCGCATTTAATTCAACGCAATATTTTATTACAATTAAAATGCAAATGGTAATAATTACGCCACAAAATGTATAATAGCTACATAGAGTACAAAATTAATAAATATTACGACTAATTAATTATTTAAAATCATTAGCGCATGTAAATTGCTTTTAAAGCAAACTTTCGACTACTGATACAAAATAATTAATGAAACAGCTACTAATTTAACAGATGTTGCCCAGGATGTTACCCTCAATTTTAAATGCATTTTTAATTTCGCCCTTTCCACATTTTTCGTCATCGCCATCAGCAAAATTACGGAATATATTTAAAATTTAAATTTTAAACGATTACAAATACCTTTTTAACACCGTGTTCTGATATTTATTTTCTCATAGTTTGCTGTTGTTTCACATGTTATGCAAAACATCTCACTGAAACTACGAGACAGCGTGGCCTCTATGACTCTCATACGGTTGTAATCGTTTTACGGGTCAGTTTAGTAATATTTGATGAATTTATATGCAACACTTCACTAACACTCTCGACTAACAGTTTTGTAACGTCGAAAACTAATATATATAGATAAGAGATGGTGATGAGGCGAACTGATTTCCATATGTCCGTCTGTCCTTCGTCGCCAGTCCCATGTAATTTCCCGTTATACGTCACTCTAAAACAAAGTCATGGTAGCAAGGTCACAAAAATGAAATCAACTTGTATGTTGTAAGTTAAATCAATAATGTCATTAACCTTAACATTAACGATTTTATAAATATTTACAATTTATTTTGTTCAGCTTTATAGTATATAGTGTTCTTAAAAACTTTTATTAGCTCACTCAGCCATGACGAAACTTTCAGCTCATTACAAGTGTTTATAATTATCAGGTTAGTTACTTCGTCCGTCACCTCTTTCACCGGAATATATATTTACACATTTTTGATGATAAGTTATCCATGTGCTTTACTAAATACTAACTATGAATTTTATTCTTCATCATTTAAAAATCTACTTTAGACTTGTGAAGTAGTACCCCATACTCTTATTATCTAAATATTTTTAATGTTTCTAAAAGAGTGAAAAAATTAGCACTTCTCATTTCCAGAGTCTGCCACAGACATTTAGCACGATATTATGTGTGGAGCACACTTGCGGTATGTAGCTTGTACTACATACTTGCAGCAAATTCGAACATTCAACGGATGTTGGCAGCCGACAGTGCCGTAGCGAACTAATTTACGGTTACTTATGCAAGTGTCAACATTATTTCCAACCACTTTCGAGGCCATTTTTACTCCTCTCTTTTGAGAGCACTAGAAACCAATGGTCGCGAATTCGTTGGAGAGTTTAACGTTTATGAAAATTATTTTACGGTTTCACACAAATAGACACATATACTTTCAAAAATATACAACTTTTGTGGACCTTAGATATTTCGATGTCCAAATTTCTCCTCCAGGTTAGAGCGGGTCGGCCTTTACGTCGGCTGCTTTGTAGATTGTAATCGATAGCGTGCCTGATATTTTGTCTGCATCTCGTCACAGAACATGCCCGAGCCATCTTCATTCTCTTTTTTGAGAATTTTTGTCCACAAGTGTCCACACGGTCCATGTTAGAGAGACGGTGATGGGTCAGAAAATGCGGCAAATGTTGCGAATGCATCGGTTTGTGAAAACTTGTAGCTATTGTCTGTCAGAGGCTACGAGATTCCATTCTTCGCAGCCGTATGTGTAAGTGTGGATTTAACCTTACTATGAAAATATGAAAACTTTTATTTTGGTAGATGAGCGAGGAGCTCTAGATCGCATTGAGGGCGTCGAAAACTTGCTTTGTCTTCTTTGTCCGATTGGTGTTATCTTCCCTTGATTCTCTGTTTGCCGATATCATGCTGACCAAGTAAACCTGTTCAAGTTCTGCTTATAGATGGTGTTGCTGCGCATTTTTTTGGTTTTGCCGACTTCTATTCTGAAAAATACTTTCGACATATTGGGTTTTGGACTATTTTGTTTCATACAATAGTACTTACATATTTTAGATTTTTTAGACATAATGTGTTTATTTACCTTTCTCCGTCGTGTCAATTATGTGTGCTGCTTTCTTCTATTTTCTGTACCAAACCACATTTTGCCTAAGAGACGCATATATTTTCAGAAAGGTATGAGGAATATTTTATTACCGATATACCGTTATATTACTGATATAACGAATGTTTTATATTAGATCTTAAATTTATGAGGTGAACCATTTGTGCTAAATTTGGCTTCAATATCTTATAATAACAATGCCTAAGTTAGTTATGAAAGAAAATCTGACAGAATTCAAATTTGGTTTCTCTGGAAAATGAGGCAGTTATAGTAATATTTAATTAAAGAGGATATGCTAAGTGAATCCGACTACCAACGATATATACAGTATAGAGTCACCCAAAGCATCATAATACATTAAATTTGGTATATCAATTATTTATTTATTTCTTAACGACATCTTAATTTATTTTTGAATTGTCTGTTGTTGAATATTTTAGTAGGTATTAAATGAAAAGTAAGCATTGGTGCGGTCCGAGTTTTCACTCTATTAGGATGAAATCGGTGAATTAGGTTTGTGGGAGATTTAGCCAATAGTAGGCATTACCACGCCCCTTTTCTATAACTTTAATGCAACAAAATCGTAGGTATGGACAATTTCGAAACGTTTCAACCTAATTGGTAACTTCGTGAATTCGAATACATTAAATATTCAAAAACATCTTCTTTATATTTAATTGTTTGTGATAATTATGTGTTGCATGTGTTGAAAATTTTTTTTGATATGTACTGATTTATTAAGCCACGATTGATGTTGCCATTTTTTATTAATGCAGTTCTTAAAATATGCAAAAGCTATGTATGTAATCATTCACATTATTCGACATTTCTTGTTTTTATTTTGCTATACGCGTTATTTATTAGATTAAAATTTACATTTCTCATGTGTAATATATCCATGACAATATTTTTCTTGAGAAAATAATGGTTGACATATGCGTACGCATTGTTGTTGTAAACGCACATACTTTGTGGGTATAGGCATGATCAGCATTTCATCAATGAATGTGGGTAGAATGTCTATTATTTTTCATTTTATTTCGCATCTGCCATCTTTTTACGTGTTTTCATGATGAAAAGTTGTGCTATTTGATGGAAGAAATATGCGCTCTTGTCGCTCACTTTGGATTCATGAGCATATTTCATATTTCCAGGATTATTCTCTATGTAGAAATGTGAGCATGTGGATCGTCTTTACATAATTTCCACTTCCATATGTATATGCTTATATATATCTGCTACTTGATTGTTATATTTCAGCTACTAAATCAAGCACATATGAGATATTATTTAAAACCAGACCGACTTTTAATTTATTTGGGTTTTTTTTTAAAACTGCCTCATTAGTTTTCTCAACCTTGTTTTGTTGTGATGTTCATCGGTAAACTAAAGCTTTGATAAAGGCGAAAGGGAATGACTAATCAATAATCTTGCGATTCATATGTGTATTATATTAACCTAAGATACTTGTACTCATATTAACATTATTAGCAGGTGTAATTTTATTTCTTTTAAATGAATAGTTTCTAAGCTTCAAAGCATCCTATGCAGAAGAACAATATTCAATATACTAGACAGGATGAAAGTTAGTAGCATTTCCATGATAAGGCTCAACTTGTATTGGATCTATATGTTTTGTATGTAGTTGATGAAATTGCTCTCGGGGCAGCAGGGTTTAGTACGTGTTGATAGGTGTTGGTTTGGGCTACATCTACTATCTAACTTTGTTCTTTGGCAATGAACAAAGAATACCATATGTATTCACATATTCATAGATATTTTACATGTGTATTCCACTTTATATATTTACCTTTTGTAACTTAATATCAACTAAGTTAGCGTTAATATTTGTGTCTTATGCCATAAGCCTCGTGCTGACTTAGTTTCACTAAAATGTCAAGCTTTAATTCAACGAGACCAATAGAAATAGATGTTTTGAGCACATTCGTGCTGCTGAAAGTATGGACCGATATCTCTTAATGTTACTAAAATTTTCCATTTCTGTACAAACTCTATACAAGTTTTATGTAGGGCTAGTCTAGGGACAAGCCCATTTTATTTTATTAAGGCATCTCATATATTGACCGATATATGCAGCATTGTGTTTTAAATCAATATTTTATAAAGTCGGATCGGACCCATAAAAATAAACAAACTTATCGCAAGATGCTACACGATTTGACGATCGTGACTATCTGTCCGCCTGACCGTCCGTCCGTGCAGGCGATAACTTAAGTAAATATTGGGATATTTTGATGAAACCCAGTACAAGTGTTCCTTGGCATCATAAAATGATTGTTATTGCAGATTAGCGAAATCAGACAATTACCACGTTCACAAAATGCCGTTAATCGAAAATATTTAAAATGCTGCGCTACAAATTAAGATAATAAAGTGTACAGGCAATCGCTTCCAATAGGTTTAATATAAACACATCTCAACAATTAGTAAAATTATATCAACCAATGCTTAAGACAAATCCATTTGGCACCTCCATAAACGGTGTAAAAATGATATCGGATGATAATCACGCCTACTTCCCTTTATAACGGTTATATTGAAAACTACTAAAAATGTGAGGTTATATCAGAACTCAGCTTTTCCCACTTCTTAACTGATGCGGTTCTCGCCTACTTGATTGCTGGCCTTCTTGAATGGGGATTATTGTACCTTTAAGGAATACCGTTCAAACAATTTGCTTCAGTTATTTGTTGTTTGTTGGTGGCGTTGGAAATAACCACAACTGTATACATATTGGAAGGGTGCAAAAATTTCAGCTTTCAGCACCTAAATTACACTTCTTGATTATACAGTTTCAGGTATTTCATTTACTATCAGTTATTATTATAAAACCGCTTTGTATTTAATAGCAGCATGCATTTCGATAATATAGCAGCGATTTCCATTAATAAATAATAAGAATAATTTAAAAGTTGCGGTACTGTATCTAACTTCCACAAGAAATAGTATTAGAGAAATAAATAAGAAATAATTTCCAACTGAGTCAATAAAATCACTAAATAAAATTCCATAGAAAAACATTAAAATGCACTGCTTTGAATATACTTATATAAGTTTGTGTAGAGACTTATGCTAGGATACACGAGGAAGAATGCAATAAACACTAAATAAAGTTTGACGTTATTGCTTTGCTGGAAAAAATTTAAAATTACATTTGTTACCATAAAACTAACAACAACAACAGCAATTACGACATTTCGCAATGAATACTACTTGATATACATACTCTGGTATATGTGAAGATGCAGCGAAGTATAATTATATTTCGAAAAGGGTCTTGGTCTCAAACACACAACGGAGTATTTGGAAGTAGATGTAAATGCATAGTTTTTGCAACAAATGCACTTGTTTATTTGAAATAATTGAAAAGAAAATGCGAAACGAAGAGAATAAGCTTTAAATTATTGTATAAAAGCAATTAAAATGCTTGTTTATCTACATATGGATTTTCATATATATCACAGATTAATATGGCCATTTAAGTTTTATGTTTCGAAATTAGTTTATCGATGGAATAATGAACCAGGGAGAGCGATTATTTACTTATTCAAGTACGGAGTTGTTACATTAGAGATACATACATATCAAACATTAGCCACTTCGAAAAAGTTGGAAAATACAACCAAGTCCTCAAAGGCAGCTCGGGTGATGGCAATCTTATTGGTTCATTCATAGTTATATTCGAACAAATAAGAGACAACGTAGAGAGAAAGTCATATTAAGGCAGGATTTACAGGGTTTATTTTCACTTTAATTTTGTCGATATTTTCTAAATTCTAGTTCAATCTTTATTTTTTGCAAGCCACCCTCTTTGCCTATTGGAGCATAGCTTTTCCAGTTCCGATATCCCTTGAGGCCTTCATGATATTTTCTTTCATAACTATACGGACAAGATGTGGGAAGTGGGCGTCCTCAAACTTTCTTCATGTTTATTGGAGTCTACAACAGGTACTTTGCTCAAGCCATTATTTAATGGGCATTCAGCTTGATAGAATTGCCTACAGTTGCACGTTAAAACAGAAAAAGGTGTACTCAGCGAAACCACCCATGCATTTAGTTGACCAGTTGACCACTTAAGTGGTTATCCGGTTATGACGATATTATGTGATTTGGCCTGACAGCCCCGGAGACCGTATTAATAATCTCTAAGCTTTCTTAAACCATTCTTATGACTGATTTAAGTGAGTTAATCTTGAGTCGAATGAAACAACTATATATGTCCTGCATTTACTTTACGTACATTGCGCTAGTGGTTGACGGGCTTTTTGTCTGAATATATCTGTAATAACTGGTGAGACAGACATATCTCAATATTTAGTATTTAACTTATACTTTACTTAATACTTAGTACGTAACTTAAAACTTATACCAATTATAAGGAATTCATTTAAGTTGTTAAAAACTTGACACTACGGAAATGTAGAAATATAGTTAATACCTGTGGAAAAGAGAGCAAGTATTGAGCAAGGAGAACCCTCCAAAATATCGGAAAAATTAAGAAAAGGTTTATTACATATAAAGCCAAAAATTCTGATCGCAAGCTCATAATTCAAGCCATATCATTAATTACAATGGCAAGATGAATTAAATAACTAACAAATACTATATATCTCCATATACTACTCACATTTTACATATGTATATATGAGTGTGCTATAGATTTGCATATTTATACATACATATTATATAAGCCACTATCTCAACATTTTCCTCCTATAGATAGATCCCCCTTTTTATTGCTCAGAAAATGACATTTCCTATTCTAACCGTAGCACGTCTGCGGTAACATTAAGAAATTTTCAAAGTTTTCATACCAATGAAGTTCGACACTTAGTGGTAATGAAGCCAGAGACATATATACATATATACAAAACTCGACGGAAGTCGTTTGAAAACCGCAATAGAGCGGTATAAAAAATTTCAAAATTAAGTTTTGTGTCGCTACAAAATATGAATAAGGCGAAACTTTCAGGCATCACAATATTCACAGTACAAATACAATATACGTGTAAATTTTGGAAGCATTAGCCCTTAGTAATATTTGTTACATAAGCCGGATTTAGATGCCTAATACTTTTACAGTGTAAGATAAATTATTATTTAGAAGAGTTCAAGAAATTTTAATTTCTAAACGATTTTATATATTTTAAGCTGATCGTAGTGAAAAAATAATGTTTTAGGTATCTTTTCAAATCAACTTAAGCGTACTTAAAGATACCTTTGCTACTTAATATAACTTAATTATATCCCGAATTTTATTATTGGAAGTAATGCAATGTCTCTCAGCAAAGGAAGCTTAGAAACTTAAATACCCGTCATTTTCACCGCATGTAAATTAGTTCACCGACACTTGACCTGGTGATTAAAAAATGTTCCATCTCTCAAGAAAAGATCCCATTCAGTACCTACACACTTATCCGAAAAACGTTGAACATATGGGAACCATCCGACAACTGTTAAATCATCGTACTGTATGTCTCGTGAACGAAATATTTCGAAAAATGATAATAAGGTGAAGCCATTGGTTCCGTTGATGCCATTTTCAGGCGTTTTTCAGGTCCCATTATTTTTATCCTATGTATGTCACCAAACAACACCAACGAGCCACGACTATCACTGGGAGTATTATGCCGATGTTATCCGTTTTGAAATTAGCCGTAGGGATACCACCCTAAACGGACGTAGCTATTCAATAAGGCCATATCGATCTTGAAATATTTTATATATACGTGTAATA
The DNA here is from genome assembly GCA_021498325.1 of Bactrocera minax. Classification (NCBI taxonomy): domain Eukaryota; kingdom Metazoa; phylum Arthropoda; class Insecta; order Diptera; family Tephritidae; genus Bactrocera; species Bactrocera minax. The sequence goes on from JAKEEE010000248.1 coordinate 15,469, forward strand.
GTACTCAAGTAATTTATATATATAGTACGTCGCTTATAGACGTAGTTGTCCGCAAATTCCGATTTTTAAGACATTTGTGCTCACTACTTCCCGCCTAATATCTGTTGGATGAATGACGTCAATCCAGCTGAAATGGCTATTAACTTTTTCAATATCCCAATTAAATTTCAGTCTTCATGATTTTTTTTAGGGATAATGTGTTCTTAAGTCCACACAGGCGTTCCACAAGGGAGTCGTACTGACAGTCAGTGAGATTTTCTGTTTCGGCATTTTATATATTTATATTGTCTGCAATACGCAGATACTATACATATCTGAAATATATGAAATTGCTTATGCAATATAAGGGAATTTGCTTTTTGTTTCTTCCTTGCAACGATTTATCACCATTCAACCAACAACATCAACAATTTGCAGTGGCTTAATTGTATGCCAGACTTGCATCACCAGATTTATCGCATCAAGTGCGTTCAAATGAATGATAGCGAATGCCTTGCAGCTGGCGGAGATGCGTTTAAGCCTGTAGCTGTCGTACAAATAATTCGCAATGACTCCCAAATAAGCAATCGACAACAGCTGGATATGAGAAAACATTAAGTTTTGTTGGGATTCTTCATACAAGAGTTTTGCTAGTGTCGGATTTTTCGGCTTCAATTAATATTCTTACAGAAGTTTGAGTTAAAGCAAAATTTTTCTAATATTTTACGTTTACTTCCTTTTTTGTTGGAAGATGAGAAAAACTATTATAATTTTTAAAGTTGTTGTGTTATTTTAGTCCATTGTTTTCTAATTTGATTTAAGTGAAGACTTGTCAGACCATTTATCCGTTATCAATGACTTCACAACGCAATTTATATCTTAATTAATTAAAAATATCGGAAAATCTCCGAATGTATGGAAACTTTAAATCTGGTAAAGCACGTTCAAATCCAGACTGGAATACTTTAGATAATTTTCAGAAGATTTTAGAGAGATCACTTTGATGAAATATAGACAGATATAGATGATAGATGATGTTATAGACAGAAAACTACTAAAAGTGTGATAATTCTCAAGGACATAAGTATTCTCTTGGATTCTGTCATAGGACATAAGCACTAAATTTCACAACCAAGAAGGTACTTAAGGGCTTCAAAGGAGTCGAGGTAAAAATTGAATAATGGATATGGCACCGCCCAACTTTGGTGTCTTGTGAAGGGAACTTGAAAATATGAGTGCGTAAACATGTACATTTATGAATGAGTAGATACTGATGGAGTTCTATTAAAAAAGCATTGATATTTTAAATTAGTGGCATTTTCTTTCTGTTTTCATTAATTTCAATCAACATTTCCTCTCAGCGCTTCCTCTGTATCCATAACTCATTAGCGGAATATTCAAAGTGCGCAAACTCATACACAAATGTTTGACCAAGGTGTGTGCTGCACAATTTATTTTACTGCCATTTTCCAATTTCGTTCAATTTTGACAAATCCCCTTATAGATTTGATTAATTGATTAAAACATTTCGGAATACAAACTGTCAATCAAGAAATCGCAAAGCATTCAATTCTTAAATGGGGAATGTAAATTATAAAAGTTTCCTGATTTAATACCTACTTAACAGAAGATTATTTTCAACGGGATTAAGAGCATAAAAGTGTAACATTTAGTTGATAGAAATTATACCTTTATTATACTTTTGTGAAAAATATTCATTTACACTTTAGTACCTCATATGGAAGTTTCATGTAAATTTTCTAAATTCGCGAATTTCGTTTACATTGGATTTTCCACCGGTGCTCTATTTTTGTTTCCATTTGTAGTTTTCTCATTTCGGGCAAAATAATATCAATAAGTATTTTGTGTTTCATTTCAATGTTAAGCTATGAATATCAATTCAACAATTTAATATTTTACTATTGATTTTAATGTCTTGCTACATAGGAGATAGGTTCCTGTAGGGTAACTGAGAGACTGTTAGTGAACGATTAACAAAGCGTTCGTGTTTACAATCCGTTATGTTGACGATTAGCAGTTGATTATTGATCATTTCCTCCATTTAAAAAGTTACAATTTTGACAGAAAAAACTTGAATTCCATTGAGCGACTTACATTTCATTTGGTCTGGGAATATGGAAATATTTTCTTCTATAACTTCTAATGAAATATTGAACGCGCATACGATGAGAATAAATATTGACAGCAAGAGAGATAATACCTACGAAAGAATATAACTATAAATTAATAATCGATATGTATATGCTTTCCACTTAATAATTTGAAAGCATATACGAACAAGAGCTTTGAAAGTGAGTTATATGTCATCTGCCATATCATGTGTGAGGGTCGACATTTGTATGTGCAAATCTCTTTAGTTTTTCTTGGGATGGTGGACGAAATAACCACCTTTTGGGGTTTGGTCTATCTTCTGCACTAAAACATTATCACTGTGTTGTGGTGGCACCGACTGCATTTATGAGTGCATGATGAGATATTTGCATTTATGCAAAAGGATGGCATGCATTTACAATAAGTAAGCGCACGTATGTGTGAATGAATTGATATACATATGCATCTAGGTAGTACATGGCATATGTATATGGCACAGTGTAAACAGGTGAATTCCGAGGTAAGCATTACATGTAGCTTTATGAAGCTTTTTCGTTATTAGTTTAACTATATGGCAGCTTGGTCTCAACGCACTGTCACCTCAGTGGACAAACTCGCCAGCTTAACTGACTTTATGACTTTATGACCACATTGCGCACATAAGATCGGGTTGCTATCTCGGAATTGGTAAATAATGCATGGGAGAGTTCTAAAATACACAGCTGACTGGCGAATTGGTCTGGTACAATTGGAAAATTATAAAATTATAAGTTTTCCAAGTAAATCTAAAAACGCATTGAATTCGAAATTCGAGATCGGAATGCAAATGAAAACTCTATAATAATAGTAAGAATGAAGGGTTATGAACAAATTATGGAAATTGTCAATATTTTTTGCTACTGAATTTCACCTTTCTTACATATTTCGTTAGTATGTCTCAGTAGTAATTATTTGAAGCTGAATTCGCCTGTCTTTTTTTTTTTGTTTTGTTTCCTAAATTTCAATTATCAGGAGTATCAGGAAAAGAAAAATAATATTAGTTTTGATAGAATCTACGAACCACTATCACTTATTTTGAATTCCGACGCACATCAGTTTGTATGATATATACATTAAAAGAAATAAAATATTATGTTAAACCCCTCTACCCAACACTGATAGTCTGGGGTTGGTTTTGACTTCCTCTTTTTGTAGCATTCTCTTGTTTCTATCCATGCACAGAAATTAGATTCCCGCATTGAACAACATTTTCAAAGGGTTGCTATACTAATATAATTAGAAAATTTCCATTCACACATAGAATTTTTTTTGGTCTTCATATTTTATTGCGTATATTCATATTCAAGTGCATATGTACGCATGTATGTTTAAAACAAATCATAACTGAACCACAGGGCGACACTATTTGGTATGCATAACAAAATAACTTCTCCTGCAGCAGTAATAAATAAATCGAATCGAAGCTCCGAGGCACCTGCTGCATAAAAACGTAAACTACTTCTAGAATTTTACCGTAACAAAATTTGTATGTGTATATTCAACATACACGATATATATGGTATATCTAAGTATGTATATGAAGCTGGGTGTCACTTTGATATGACCAATATATTTTCAAATTGCACTCATTGACTGCAAGGAATTATTGGAAATACCAATTGCAAGTAAAAATTTCCCTCTTAATTTATATTTTTTTTTTAAATAAAAAATCTTTAATATATAATAATTAATTCTGAAATTGGAATATTTTATCACAAATTTCTAATACTCTAGGATGAGGAGCATAGAATTGAGATCTTTGCTGGGGAATAACTATTAAGAGTCTTCATTGGGCGGCTTAGAATTGTTAAGGCAAGTCATTTCAAGCCATATCTCTCAAAATCGAAAGATCCCATGAACACGAACATACTTTTATTCGTTACAAAGTGAACTAAAGAAAAAGCGGCTATTAGCTTTCCATCCAATAGTATAGTCTTCACCTCCTTTGTAGTAGATTCGCCAGGTGAAGTCCATTGTTGCGACTGTTTCTTTGTCCCTGGTCTACCAGTGGATCCATGTTTCGTCGACGGTCACGAAACCTTGTGGGAAGTAGTCTCTCAGTTGAGCTTGTTGTCCGTAGTGAGCATCACTCTGACAGCTTTCTCATGGCCAATAATTCATGCAGTAAATGACCCACGCTTTCGTTTGAGATGTCTATTGTCTCTACTATCTCATAGCGCTCTCTCCGTGGTAGCCGTTTTCGGGAGCACCTAGC
>JAKEEE010000249.1:0-18747 GCA_021498325.1 Bactrocera minax
AAACACCCGAATATATATCCCTGCTTTTTATTCTTGCATATTGCGAGAGTACAATCTAATTGACTGCACCGGAACCTTGCCTTTCCCTACTTGTTTAACATGAAGTTTTACCCACTCCTGAAAATATTTGACTGCTCTTGATCTTAGCAATTTTCAGGATTATAAAATCTTCGGTTACAACCGAAGTTAATGTAATACAACCGAAGTTGTTGTAATTGAAATTACCAACGAGTGTCAATAACAAAAAAAAAAATTTGTTTTTGTAAACATTATGTGATAAATGAGGAGATTATGTCAAAGTGAGTTTTAATCAACATTTTTTCGCAAATTGCTCGGCAAATAAACTCCAATTAAGCTGTCTGGTGGTTAGCCATCCATCTTGAAAACGGCCAATGCGTATTTTTTACGAACGAGACATTAATTGATCGTGTTATAAATCCAACAGAAACTAAAATCACCGAATTTTTGAAAGAGTGTAATAGTGTAATCGTGTAAGACTGTTCTATTCCGAAGCACCACGCTATTTGCCATGGTCTCAAACGAAAAAATCGATGCTCCAAAAATAAGGGATGCCAATTGATGCGAGCCCTTGTTTATTCAAATCAAACACTTTGAGATGAGTAACGTATAGAGAAGCATTCTATGCACTCGGCTTGCTAGAAGACGACAACCAGTGAGACAATATGCTTGCTGAAGTAACATTGAACTATGCAGCAATACAAATTCGTCTACTATTCGCTATAATATTACGTAACTAAAGGTACTCGTAACTAAAGGTCTCACTACTACATGGGATAAGCTTTTTATATAATAAGACTTCGTACACAGTGCGACGATCTAAAGATAACATTCAGCAACCCTGTGTACAATAAATCATTGATTGATGTCGAGGATCTTTGCGTTGTCATTGCTAGTTTATTTTACCAATCAGTCATTTCGGAATGCGTACGCCAAACTGAAGTGCATTTATTCAATGAACACTGAAATGAATCTTCAATTGCAGGACAATACTGTAGAAATGGCAGCGATTGTTACTCGCAATGGCGCATTGCAGACTGATGAACAAAGAATCATTGACGGCAGCATTATGCTGGCGGTATTGGTAGGAAAAGGGGGATTTTTTTTTGCATGCACCAAATGGAACTGGCAAAATGTTTCTCGTTTTGGTAATTCTCGCCGAAATACGATCAATTAACGGCATCGCATTGGCCGTTGCATCATCTGGCGTTGTAACAACTTTAATGGATAGAGGCAGAACAGCTCATTCAGAATTTAAGCTGTCACTGAATATTAAAAAAATATGTAATCTATGTATGAATATGAATACTATGAATACTAATAATCTATGAATACTAAAACAATATGTATAATATGTGTAATATTTTGAAAGAATTAAGCGTTTTCTTACCCATAATATTGTTTAGAGCTGAATGTGAATGAAATCGGTTTAGACCTTGGTCTAAACCTCATACCTATAATATAATGACTTACGTCCCTGTGGTTCGTTCCTTTGTTTGAGCTTGTATAGCAAAAATCTCCACAGAAGATGTCTCAACAAATTAAATAAGAATATTTTGAACAATATTATGTCATTCGGTAATAAAAATTATGGCTGTTGTACCTTCCTACAGCACTAATATCATAAATATGGATGACGATTTAGTTAGATTAATTTGTGGGTATATGACACAAATTAAAAGCTAATATGATGGCAAATATAATTGTAATCAATTAAAAGTTTTGCCGAACAACAAATACTGTATCAATTTCCAACTTTTTTATAATCTCGCAACATATTGTAACAGAGTATATTAGTTTTGTTCACCTAACCGTCGTTTGTAGCTCTTAACACTAAAAAACTAAACAATAAAATGCCATTTTTTGAAAACCGATAAAGTGCTATACTTAAGCAAAAAATTAAGATAAACATATGGGATTTGATGCGGAGGATCCTAGTAGGGCGGAGCATCTGTAGGTAGAAAATTTTGTTAAAGTGGGTATGGCTCCGATCCCCAATAGATTTAATGTACATATTTCACAAACCGTTAAGGCAGTAAAATTCAAACTTGCTATAACGGTAAATATGTAAGATATCACAATGAAAGCGGAGGATTATCTTTCTATGATAATAATGTGATCTGGTGTCAAAAATGGATAAAATCGGGCAAATACTTCCCCAAACCGTCGTATACCTAATATATGGATTTTCAACCTCCCGGTATACTTTATACCATATATACTGGTAAATCTGTGAGATATCGCAATGAAATTAGAGGATTATCGTTCTGTGATAATAATGTGATCTGGTGTCACAAAATGGAAAAATCGGGTATATTTCCCCTAGCCACAATATACCTAGTATACGGATTTTCAACCTTCCGGTAGACTTTATGTCATACATTACGGTAAACCTGTGAGATATCATAATGAAATTGGAGGATTATCTTTCTATGATAATAATGTGATCTGGTGTCAAAAAATGGAAAAATTGGGTATATATTTCCCCTAGCCGTCAAATACCTAATATATGGACTTTCAACCTCCCGGTAGACTTTATACCATATAAACCGGTAAATCTGTGAGATATCGCAATGAAATTAGACGATTATCGTTCTATGATAATAATGTGATCTGGTGTCAAAAAATGGAAAAATCGGGTATATTTCCCCTAGCCACCATATACCTAGTATACGGATTTTCAACCTTCCGGTAGACTTTATGTCATACATTACGATAAATCTGTGAGATATCAAAATGAATTTGGAGGATTATCTTTCTATGATAATAATGTGACCTGGTGTCACAAATAGATAAAAGCGGGCAAATACTTCGTCTAGCCCCATACACCTAATATGCAGATTGAGGTTCAACCTTCCGGTAGACGTTATACCATATATAACGGTAAATCTGTAAGATATCGTAATGAAATTGGAGGATTATATTTCTATGATAATAATGTGATCTGGTGTCACAAAAAGATAAAATCGGGCAAATACTTCGTCTAGCCCTATACACCTAATATGCAGATTGAGTTTCAAACTTCCGGTAGACTTTGTACCATATATAAGGGTACATCTGTGAGATATCATAATGAAAGTGAAGGATAATCGTTCTATGATAATAATGTGATCTGGTGTCAAAAAAATTGATAATTCGGGTATATATTTCCCCTAGCCACCACATACCTAATTTATGGATTTCCAACCTTCCGGTAGACTTTATACATATTTTATCTTTTTATCTTTCTATGATAATAATGTGATCTGGTGTCAAAAAATGGAAAAATCGGGTATAAATTTCCCCTAGCCTCCATATAGCTAATATACGGATTTTCAACGTTCCGGTAGACTTTATACCACATATAACGGTAAATCTGTAAGATATCATAATGAGAACGGAGGATTATCTTTCTATGATAATAATGTGATCTGGTGTCAAAAAATGGAAAAATCGGGTATAAATTTCCCCTAGCCCCAATATAGCTAATATACGGATTTTCAACGTTGCGGTAGACTTTATACCATATGTAACGGTAAATCTGTAAGATATCATAATGAAAATGGAGGATTATCTTTCTATGATAATAATGTGATCTGGTGTCAAAAAATGGAAAAATCGGGTATAAATTTCCCCTAGCCCCCATATAGCTAATATACGGATTTTCAACCTTCCGGTAGACTTTATACCATATATAACGGTAAATCTGTAAGATATCATAATGAAAATGGAGGATTATCTTTCTATGATAATAATGTGATCTGGTGTCAAAAAACGGAAAAATCGGGTATAAATTTCCCCTAGCCCCAATATAGCTAATATACGGATTTTCAGCGTTGCGGTAGACTTTATACCATATATAACGGTAAATCTGTAAGGTATCATATTGAAAACGTAGGATTATCTTTCTATGATAATAATGTGATCTGGTGTCAAAAAATGGGAAAATCGGGTATATATTTGCCCTAGCCACCATATACCTAGTATACGGATTTTTAACCTTCCGGTAGACTTTATACCATATATAACATGAAATCTGTAAGATATCATAATGAAAACGTAGGATTATCTTTCTATGATAATAATGTGATCTGGTGTCAAAAAATGGACAAATCGGGTATATATTTGCCCTAGCCACCATATACCTAGTATACGGATTTTTAACCTTACGGTAGACTTTATACTATATATAACGGTAAATCTGTAAGATATCATAATGAAGAAGGGGGATTATCTTTCTGTGATAATAATGTGATCTGGTGTCAAAAAATTAAAAGATCGGGTATATATTTCCCCTAACCAACATATACCTAGTATACGGATTTTCAACCTTCCGGTAGACTTTATACCATATATAACGGTAAATCTGTAAGATATCATAATGAAAATGGGGGATTATCTTTCTGTGATAATAATGTGATCTGGTGTCAAAAAATTAAAAAATCGGGTATATATTTCCCCTAACCAACATATACCTAGTATACGGATTTTCAACCTTCCGGTAGACTTTATACCATATGTAACGGTAAATCTGTAAGATATCATAATGAAAATGGAGGATTATCTTTCTATGATAATAATGTGATCTGGTGTCAAAAAATGGAAAAATCGGGTATATATTTGCCCTAGCCACCATATACCTAGTATACGGATTTTCAACCTTCCGGTAGACTTTATACCATATGTAACATGAAATCTGTAAGATATCATAATGAAAACGGAGGATTATCTTTCTATGATAATAATGTGATCCGGTGTCAAAAAATGGACAAATCGGGTATATATTTGCCCTAGCCACCATATACCTAGTATACGGATTTTTAACCTTACGGTAGACTTTATACTATATATAACGGTAAATCTGTAAGATATCATAATGAAGAAGGGGGATTATCTTTCTGTGATAATAATGTGATCTGGTGTCAAAAAATTAAAAGATCGGGTATATATTTCCCCTAACCAACATATACCTAGTATACGGATTTTCAACCTTCCGGTAGACTTTATACTATATATAACGGTAAATCTGTAAGATATCATAATGGAAAAGGGGGATTATCTTTCTGTGATAATAATGTGATCTGGTGTCAAAAAATTAAAAGATCGGGTATATATTTCCCCTAACCAACATATACCTAGTATACGGATTTTCAACCTTCCGGTAGACTTTATACTATATATAACGGTAAATCTGTAAGATATCATAATGAAAAAGGGGGATTATCTTTCTGTGATAATAATGTGATCTGGTGTCAAAAAAATTAAAAAATCGGGTATATATTTCACCTAACCAACATATACCTAGTATACGGATTTTCAAAATTCAGGTAGACTTTATACCATATATAACGGTAAATCTGTGAGATATCGCAATGAAATTAGAGAATTATCGTTCTATGATAATAATGTGATCTGGTGTCAAAAAATGGAAAATCGAGTATATATTTCCCCTAGCCACCATATACCTAGTATACGGATTTTCAAAATTCAGGTAGACTTTATACCATATATAACGGTAAATCTGCGAGATATCGCAATGAAATTAGAGAATTATCGTTCTATGATAATAATGTGATCTGGTGTCAAAAAATGGAAAAATCGAGTACATATTTGCCCTAGCCACCATATACCTAGTATACGGATTTTCAACGTTGCGGTAGACTTTATACCATATATAACGGTAAATCTGTGAGATATCGCAATGAAATTAGAGAATTATCGTTCTATGATAATAATGTGATCTGGTGTCAAAAAATGGAAAAATCGGGTATATATTTGCACTAGCCACCATATACCTAATATACGGATTTTCAAAATTCAGGTAGACTTTATACCATATATAAGGTAAATCTGTGAGATATCGCAAGAAATTAGAGGATTATCGTTCTATGATAATAATGTTCTCTGGTGTCAAAAATTGGAAAAATTGAGTATATATTTCCCCTAACCAACATATACCTAGTATACGGATTTTCAACCTTCCGGTAGACTTTATACCACATGTAACGGTAAATCTGTAAGGTATCATAATGAAAACGGAGGATTATCTTTCTATGATAATAATGTGATCTGGTGTCAAAAAATGGAAAAATCGGGTATATATTTGCCCTAGCCACCATATACCTAGTATACGGATTTTCAACCTTCCGGTAGACTTTATACCATATGTAACGGTAAATCTGTAAGATATCATAATGAAAATGGAGGATTATCTTTCTATGATAATAATGTGATCTGGTGTCAAAAAATGGAAAAATCGGGTATATATTTGCCCTAGCCACCATATACCTAGTATACGGATTTTTAACCTTCCGGTAGACTTTATACCATATATAACATGAAATCTGTAAGATATCGCAATGAAAACGGAGGATTATCTTTCTATGATAATAATGTGATCCGGTGTCAAAAAATGGACAAATCGGGTATATATTTGCCCTAGCCACCATATACCTAGTATACGGATTTTTAACCCTCCGGTAGACTTTATACCATATATAACATGAAATCTGTAAGATATCATAATGAAAACGTAGGATTATCTTTCTATGATAATAATGTGATCTGGTGTCAAAAAATGGACAAATCGGGTATATATTTGCCCTAGCCACCATATACCTAGTATACGGATTTTTAACCTTACGGTAGACTTTATACTATATATAACGGTAAATCTGTAAGATATCATAATGAAAAAGGGGGATTATCTTTCTGTGATAATAATGTGATCTGGTGTCAAAAAATTAAAAGATCGGGTATATATTTCCCCTAACCAACATATACCTAGTATACGGATTTTCAACCTTCCGGTAGACTTTATACTATATATAACGGTAAATCTGTAAGATATCATAATGAAAAAGGGGGATTATCTTTCTGTGATAATAATGTGATCTGGTGTCAAAAAATTAAAAGATCGGGTATATATTTCCCCTAACCAACATATACCTAGTATACGGATTTTCAACCTTCCGGTAGACTTTATACTATATATAACGGTAAATCTGTAAGATATCATAATGAAAAAGGGGGATTATCTTTCTGTGATAATAATGTGATCTGGTATCAAAAAAATTAAAAAATCGGGTATATATTTCACCTAACCAACATATACCTAGTATACGGATTTTCAAAATTCAGGTAGACTTTATACCATATATAACGGTAAATCTGTGAGATATCGCAATGAAATTAGAGAATTATCGTTCTATGATAATAATGTGATCTGGTGTCAAAAAATGGAAAATCGAGTATATATTTCCCCTAGCCAGCATATACCTAGTATACGGATTTTCAAAATTCAGGTAGACTTTATACCATATATAACGGTAAATCTGCGAGATATCGCAATGAAATTAGAGAATTATCGTTCTATGATAATAATGTGATCTGGTGTCAAAAAATGGAAAAATCGAGTACATATTTGCCCTAGCCACCATATACCTAGTATACGGATTTTCGAAATTCAGGTAGACTTTATACCATATATAACGGTAAATCTGTGAGATATCGCAATGAAATTAGAGAATTATCGTTCTATGATAATAATGTGATCTGGTGTCAAAAAATGGAAAAATCGGGTATATATTTGCACTAGCCACCATATACCTAATATACGGATTTTCAAAATTCAGGTAGACTTTATACCATATATAAGGTAAATCTGTGAGATATCGCAAGAAATTAGAGGATTATCGTTCTATGATAATAATGTTCTCTGGTGTCAAAAATTGGAAAAATTGAGTATATATTTCCCCTAGCCACAATATATGGATTTTCAGCCTCCCGGTAGACTTTATACTTATTTTATCGTTTTATCTTTCTATGATAATAATGTGATCTGGTGTCAAAAAATAGAAAAATCGGGTATATATTTCCCCTAGCCATCATATACCTAGTATACAGATTTTCAAAGTTCCCGTAGACTTTATACCATATATAACGGCAAATCTGTAAGATATCATAATGAAAACGGAGGATTATCGTTCTATGATAATAATGTGATCTGGTGTCAAAAAATGGAAAAATCGGGTATATATTTGCCCTAGCCACTATATACCTAGTATACGGATTTTCAAAATTCAGGTAGACTTTATACCATATATAACGGTAAATCTGTGAGATATCGCAATGAAATTAGAGGAGTACCGTTCTATGATAATAATGTGATCTGGTGTCAAAAAATGGAAAAATCGGGTATAAATTTCCCCTAGCCCTAATATAGCTAATATACGGATTTTCAACGTTGCGGTAGACTTTATACCATATATAACGGTAAATCTGTAAGATATCATAATGAAAATGGAGGATTATCTTTCTATGATAATAATGTGATCTGGTGTCAAAAAATGGAAAAATCGGGTATATATTTGCCCTAGCCACCATATACCTAGTATACGGATTTTTAACCTTCCGGTAGACTTTATACCATATATAACATGAAATCTGTAAGATATCATAATGAAAACGGAGGATTATCTTTCTATGATAATAATGTGATCCGGTGTCAAAAAATGGACAAATCGGGTATATATTTGCCCTAGCCACCATATACCTAGTATACGGATTTTTAACCCTCCGGTAGACTTTATACCATATATAACATGAAATCTGTAAGATATCATAATGAAAACGTAGGATTATCTTTCTATGATAATAATGTGATCTGGTGTCAAAAAATGGAAAAATCGGGTATATATTTGCCCTAGCCACCATATACCTAGTATACGGATTTTTAACCTTCCGGTAGACTTTATACCATATATAACATGAAATCTGTAAGATATCATAATGAAAACGGAGGATTATCTTTCTATGATAATAATGTGATCCGGTGTCAAAAAATGGAAAAATCGGGTATATATTTGCCCTAGCCACCATATACCTAGTATACGGATTTTTAAACTTCCGGTAGACTTTATACCATATATAACGGTAAATCTGTAAGATATCATAATGAAAATGGAGGATTGTCTTTCTATGATAATAATGTGATCTGGTGTCAAAAAATGGAAAAATCGGGTATATATTTGCCCTAGCCACCATATACCTAGTATACGGATTTTCAACCTTCCGGTAGACTTTATGCCATATGTAACGGTAAATCATCTGTGAGATATCAAAATGAAATTGGAGGATTATCTTTCTATGATAATAATGTGACCTGGTGTCACAAATAGATAAAAGCGGGCAAATACTTCGTCTAGCCCCATACACCTAATATGCAGATTGAGTTTCAACCTTCCGGTAGACTTTGTACCATATATAACGGTAAATCTGTAAGATATCGTAATGAAATTGGAAGATTATCGTTCTATGATAATAATGTGATCTGGTGTCAAAAAATGGAAAAATCGGGTATATTTCCCCTAGCCACCATATACCTAGTATACGGATTTTCAACCTTCCGGTAGACTTTATGTCATACATTACGATAAATCTGTGAGATATCAAAATGAAATTGGAGGATTATCTTTCTATGATAATAATGTGATCTGGTGTCACAAATAGATAAAAGCGGGCAAATACTTCGTCTAGCCCCATACACCTAATATGCAGATTGAGTTTCAACCTTCCGGTAGACTTTATACCATATATAACGGTAAATCTGTAAGATATCGTAATGAAATTGGAGGATTATATTTCTATGATAATAATGTGATCTGGTGTCACAAAAAGATAAAATCGGGCAAATACTTCGTCTAGCCCTATACACCTAATATGCAGATTGAGTTTCAACCTTCCGGTAGACTTTATACCATATGTAACGGTAAATCTGTAAGGTATCATATTGAAAACGGGGGATTATCTTTCTATGATAATAATGTGATCTGGTGTCAAAAAATGGAAAAATCGGGTATATATTTGCCCTAGCCACCATATACCTAGTATACGGATTTTCAACCTTCCGGTAGACTTTATACCATATATAACGGTAAATCTGTAAGATATCATAATGAAAATGGAGGATTATCTTTCTGTGATAATAATGTGATCTGGTGTCAAAAAATTAAAAAATCGGGTATATATTTCCCCTAACCAACATATACCTAGTATACGGATTTTCAACCTTCCGGTAGACTTTATACTATATATAACGGTAAATCTGTAAGATATCATAATGAAAAAGGCGGATTATCTCTCTGTGATAATAATGTGATCTGGTGTCAAAAAATTAAAAAATCGGGTATATATTTCACCTAACCAACATATACCTAGTATACGGATTTTCAACCTTCCGGTAGACTTTATACCATATATAACGGTAAATCTGTAAGATATCGTAATGAAATTGGAGGATTATCTTTCTATGATAATAATGTGATCTGGTGTCAAAAAATGGAAAAATCAGGTATATATTTGCCCTAGCCACCATATACCTAGTATACGGATTTTCAACCTTCCGGTAGACTTTATACCATATATAACGGTAAATCTGTAAGATATCATAATGAAAATGGAGGATTATCTTTCTATGATAATAATGTGATCTGGTGTCAAAAAATGGAAAAATCGGGTATATATTTGCCCTAGCCACCATATACCTATTATACGGATTTTCAACCTTCCGGTAGACTTTATACCATATATAACGGCAAATCTGTAAGATATCATAATGAAAACGGAGGATTATCGTTGTATGATAATAATGTGATCTGGTGTCAAAAAATGGAAAAATCAGGTATATATTTGCCCTAGCCACCATATACCTAGTATACGGATTTTCAACTTTCCGGTAGACTTTATAACACATATAACGGTAAATCTGTAAGATATCATAATGAAAATGGGGAATTATCCTTCTGTGATAATAATGTGATCTGGTGTAAAAAAATTTAAAAATCGGGTATATATTTGCCCTAACCAACATATACCTAGTATACGGATTTTCAACCTTCCGGTAGACTTTATACCATATATAACGGTAAATCTGTAAGATGACATAATGAACATGGAGGATTATCTTTCTATGATAATAATGTGATCTGGTGTCAAAAAAATTGATAATTCGGGTATATATTTCCCCTAGCCACCACATACCTAATTTATGGATTTCCAACCTTCCGGTAGACTTTATACCATATATAACGGTAAATCTGTAAGATATCATAATGAAAACGTAGGATTATCTTTCTATGATAATAATGTGATCTGGTGTCAAAAAATGGAAAAATCGGGTATATATTTGCCCTAGCCACCATATACCTAGTATACGGATTTTCAACCTTCCGGTAGACTTTATACCATATATAACGGTAAATCTGTAAGATATCATAATGAAAATGGAGGATTATCTTTCTATGATAATAATGTGATCTGGTGTCAAAAAATGGAAAAATCGGGTATAAATTTCCCCTAGCCACCATATAGCTAATATACGGATTTTCAACGTTCCGGTAGACTTTATACCATATATAACGGTAAATCTGTAAGATATCATAATGAAAATGGAGGATTATCTTTCTATGATAATAATGTGATCTGGTGTCAAAAAATGGAAAAATCGGGTATAAATTTCCCCTAGCCCCAATATAGCTAATATACGGATTTTCAACGTTGCGGTAGACTTTATACCATATATAACGGTAAATCTGTAAGATATCATAATGAAAATGGAGGATTATCTTTCTATGATAATAATGTGATCTGGTGTCAAAAAATGGAAAAATCGGGTATATATTTGCCCTAGCCACCATATACCTAGTATACGGATTTTCAACCTTCCGGTAGACTTTATACCATATATAACGGTAAATCTGTAAGATATCATAATGAAAACGGAGGATTATCTTTCTATGATAATAATGTGATCTGGTGTCAAAAAATGGAAAAATCGGGTATATATTTGCCCTAGCCACCATATACCTAGTATACGGATTTTCAACCTTCCGGTAGACTTTATACCATATATAACGGTAAATCTGTAAGATATCATAATGAAAACGGAGGATTATCTTTCTATGATAATAATGTGATCTGGTGTCAAAAAATTAAAAAATCGGGTATATATTTCCCCTAACCAACATATACCTAGTATACGGATTTTCAACCTTCCGGTAGACTTTATACCATATATAACGGTAAATCTGTAAGATATCATAATGAAAATGGGGGATTATCTTTCTATGATAATAATGTGATCTGGTGTCAAAAAATGGAAAAATCGGGTATAAATTTGCCCTAGCCACCATATACCTAGTATACGGATTTTCAACCTTCCGGTAGACTTTATACCATATGTAACGGTAAATCTGTAAGATATCATAATGAAAATGGAGGATTATCTTTCTATGATAATAATGTGATCTGGTGTCAAAAAATGGAAAAATCGGGTATATATTTGCCCTAGCCACCATATACCTAGTATACGGATTTTCAACCTTCCGGTAGACTTTATACCATATATAACGGTAAATCTGTAAGATATCATAATGAAAACGGAGGATTATCTTTCTATGATAATAATGTGATCTGGTGTCAAAAAATGGAAAAATCGGGTATATATTTGCCCTAGCCACCATATACCTAGTATACGGATTTTCAACCTTCCGGTAGACTTTATACCATATATAACGGTAAATCTGTAAGATATCATAATGAAAATGGGGGATTATCTTTCTGCGATAATAATGTGATCTGGTGTCAAAAAATGGAAAAATCGGGTATATATTTCCCCTAACCAACATATACCTAGTATACGGATTTTCAACCTTCCGGTAGACTTTATACCATATATAACGGTAAATCTGTAAGATATCATAATGAAAATGGGGGATTATCTTTCTATGATAATAATGTGATCTGGTGTCAAAAAATGGAAAAATCGGGTATATATTTGCCCTAGCCACCATATACCTAGTATACGGATTTTCAAAATTCAGGTAGACTTTATACCATATATAAGGGTACATCTGTGAGATATCGCAATGAAATTAGAGGATTATCTTTCTATGATAATAATGTGATCTGGTGTCAAAAATGGAAAAATCGGGTATATATTTCCCCTTGCCACCATATACCTAGTATACGGATTTTCAACCTTCCGGTAGACTTTATACCACATTTAACGGTAAATCTGTAAGATATCATAATGAAAACGGAGGATTATCTTTCTATGATAATAATGTGATCTGGTGTCAAAAATGGAAAAAAAATATATTTGCCCTAGCCACTATATACCTAGTATACGGATTTTCAAAATTCAGGTAGACTTTATACCATATATAACGGTAAATCTGTAAGATATCATATTGAAAATGGAGGATTATCTTTCTATGATAATAATGTGATCTGGTGTCAAAAAATGGAAAAATCGGGTATAAATTTCCCCTAGCCCCATATAGCTAATGTACGGATTTTCAACGTTCCGGTAGACTTTATACCATATATAACGGCAATTCTGTAAGATATCATAATGAAAACGGAGGATTGATTATTTTTTTATGATCATAATGTGATCTGGTGTCAAAAAATGGAAAAATCGGGTATAAATTTCCCCTAGCTCCCATATAGCTTATATACGGATTTTCAACGTTGCGGTAGACTTTATACCATATATAACGGTAAATCTGTAAGATATCATATTGAAAATGGAGGATTATCTTTCTATGATAATAATGTGATCTGGTGTCAAAAATGGAAAAATCGGGTATATATTTGCCCTAGCCACCATATACCTAGTATACGGATTTTCAACCTTCCGGTAGACTTTATACCATATATAACGGTAAATCTGTAAGATATCATAATGAAAATGGGGAATTATCCTTCTGTGATAATAATGTGATCTGGTGTCAAAAAATGGAAAAATCGGGTATATATTTATCCTAGCCACCATATACCTAGTATACGGATTTTTAACCTTCCGGTAGACTTTATACCATATATAACGGTAAATCTGTAAGATATCATAATGAAAACGTAGGATTATCTTTCTATGATAATAATGTGATCTGGTGTCAAAAAATGGAAAAATCGGGTATATATTTGCCCTAGCCACCATATACCTAGTATACGGATTTTCAACCTTCCGGTAGACTTTATACCATATATAACGGTAAATCTGTAAGATATCATAATGAAAATGGAGGATTATCTTTCTATGATAATAATGTGATCTGGTGTCAAAAAATGGAAAAATCGGGTATATATTTGCCCTAGCCACCATATACCTAGTATACGGATTTTCAACCTTGCGGTAGACTTTATACCATATATAACGGTACATCTGTGAGATATCGCAATGAAATTAGAGGATTATCTTTCTATGATAATCATGTGATCTGATGTCAAAAAATTGAAAAACCGAGTATATATTTCCCCTTGCCACCATATACCTAGTATACGGATTTTCAACCTTCCGGTAGACTTTATACCATATATAACGGTAAATCTGTAAGATATCATAATGAAAATGGGGGATTATCTTTCTGTGATAATAATGTGATCTGGTGTCAAAAACTAAAAAATCGGGTATATATTTCCCCTAACCAACATATACCTAGTATACGGATTTTCAACCTTCCGGTAGAGTTTATACCATATATAAGGGTACATCTGTGAGATATCGCAATGAAATTAGAGGATTATCTTTCTATGATAATAATGTGATCTGGTGTCAAAAAATGGAAAAATCGGGTATATATTTGCCCTAGCCACCATATACCTAGTATACGGATTTTCAACCTTCCGGTAGACTTTATACCATATATAACGGTAAATCTGTAAGATATCATAATGAAATTAGAGGATTATCTTTCTATGATAATAATGTGATCTGGTGTCAAAAAATGGAAAAATCGGGTATATATTTCCCCTAACCAACATATACCTAGTATACGGATTTTCAACCTTCCGGTAGACTTTATACCATATATAACGGTAAATCTGTAAGATATCATAATGAAAACGTAGGATTATCTTTCTATGATAATAATGTGATCTGGTGTCAAAAATGGAAAAATCGGGTATATATTTCCCCTAACCAACATATACCTAGTATACGGATTTTCAACCTTCCGGTAGACTTTATACCATATATAACGGTAAATCTGTAAGATATCATAATGAAAACGTAGGATTATCTTTCTATGATAATAATGTGATCTGGTGTCAAAAAATGGAAAAATCGGGTATATATTTGCCCTAGCCACCATATACCTAGTATACGGATTTTCAACCTTCCGGTAGACTTTATACCATATATAACGGTAAATCTGTAAGATATCATAATGAAAACGTAGGATTATCTTTCTATGATAATAATGTGATCTGGTGTCAAAAAATGGAAAAATCGGGTATATATTTGCCCTAGCCACCATATACCTAGTATACGGATTTTCAAAATTCAGGTAGACTTTATACCATATATAACGGTAAATCTGTGAGATATCGCAATGAAATTAGAGGAGTACCGTTCTATGATAATAATGTGATCTGGTGTCAAAAATGGAAAAATCGGGTATATATTTCCCCTAACCAACATATACCTAGTATACGGATTTTCAACCTTCCGGTAGACTTTATACCATATATAACGGTAAATCTGTAAGATATCATAATGAAAACGTAGGATTATCTTTCTATGATAATAATGTGATCTGGTGTCAAAAAATGGAAAAATCGGGTATATATTTGCCCTAACCACTATATACCTAGTATACGGATTTTCAAAATTCAGGTAGACTTTATACCTTATATAACGGTAAATCTGTGAGATATCATAATGAAAACGGAGGATTATCGTTCTATGATAATAATGTGATCTGGTGTAAAAAAATTTAAAAATCGAGTATATATTTGCCCTAGCCACCATATACCTAGTATACGGATTTTCAACCTTCCGGTAGACTTTATACCATATATAACGGTAAATCTGTAAGATATCATAATGAAAGTGAAGGATAATCGTTCTATGATGATAATGTGATCTGGTGTCAAAAAATGGAAATATCGGGTATATATTTGTCCTAGCTACTATAGCTATGCTACTATTAGCCATATAGCTAATATACGGATTTTCAACGTTCCGGTAGACTTTATACCATATATAACGGCAAATCTGTAAGATATCATAATGAAAAGGGAGGATTATCTTTTTATGATCATAATGTGATCTGGTGTCAAAAAATGGAAAAATCGGGTATAAATTTCCCCTAGCCCCCATATAGCTAATATACGGATTTTCAACCTTCCGGTAGACTTTATACCATATATAACGGTAAATCTGTAAGATGACATAATGAACATTTAGGATTATCTTTCTATGATAATAATGTGATCTGGTGTGTCAATAAAATGGAAAAATCGTATAATTTCCCCTAGCCCCAATATACCTAATATACGGATTTTCAACGTTGCGGTAGACTTTATACCATATAACGGTAAATCAGTAAGATATCATACTGAAAATGAATGTATAACTTTCTATGATAATAATGTGATCTGGTGTCAAAAAATGGAAAAATCGGGTATATATTTGCCCTAGCCACCATATACCTAGTATACGGATTTTCAACCTTCCGGTAGACTTTATACCATATATAACGGTAAATCTGTAAGATATCATAATGAAAACGGAAGATTATCTTTCTATGATAATAATGTGATCTGGTGTCAAAAAAATGGAAAAATCGGGTATATATTTGCCCTAGGCACTATATACCTAGTATACGGATTTTCAAAATTCAGGTAGACTTTATACCTTATATAACGGTAAATCTGTGAGATATCATAATGAAAACGGAGGATTATCGTTCTATGATAATAATGTGATCTGGTGTAAAAAAATTGATACTTCGGGTATATATTTCCCCTAGCCACCACATACCTAATATATGGATTTCCAACCCCCGGTAGACTTTATACCATATATAACGGTAAATCTATATCTTATCGTTCTGTGATAATAATTTGATCTGGTGTCAAAAAATGGAAAAATCGGGTATAAATTTCCCCTAACCAACATATACCTAGTATACGGATTTTCAACCTTCCGGTAGACCTTATACCATATATAACGGTAAATCTGTAAGATATCATAATAAAATGTGGATTATCCTTCTGTGATAATAATGTGATCTGGTGTCAAAAATGCAAAAATCGGGTATATATATGCCTAGCCACCATATACCTATTCAAAATTCTGGTAGACTTCATACCATATATAACGGTAAATCTGTAAGATATCATAATGAAAATGGAGGATTATCTTTATGATAATAATGTGATCTGGTGTAAAAAAATTGATAATTCGGGTATATATTTCCCCTAGCCACCACATACCTAATATATGGATTTCCAACCTCCCGGTAGACTTTATACTTATTTTATCTTTTTCTCTTTCTATGATGATAATGTGATCTTGTGTCAAAAAATGGAAAAATCGAGTATATATTTGCCCTAGCCACCATATACCTAGTATACGGATTTTCAACCTTCCGGTAGACTGTATACCATAGGTAACGGTAAATCTGTAAGATATCATAATGAAAGTGAAGGATAATCGTTCTAGGATGATAATGTGATCTGGTGTCAAAAAATGGAAAAATCGGGTATAAATTTCCCCTAGCCACCATATACCTAGTATACAGATTTTCAACTTTCCGGTAGACTTTATACCATATATAACGGCAAATCTGTAAGATATCATAATGAAAACGGAGGATTATCGTTCTATGATAAAAATGTGATCTGGTGTCAAAAAATGGAAACATCGGGTATATATTTGCCCTAACCAACATATACCTAGTATACGGATTTTCAACCTTCCGGTAGACTTTATACCATATATAACGGTAAATATGTAAGATATCATAATGAAAACGAAGGATTATCTTTCTATGATAATAATATGATCTGGTGTCAAAAAATGGAAAAATCGGGTATAAATTTCCCCTAGCCACCATATACCTAGTATACGGATTTTCAAAGTTCAGGCAGACTTTATACCATATATAGCGGTAAATCTGTAAGATATCAAATGAAATTAGAGGAGTACCGTTCTATGATAATAATGTGATCTGGTGTCAAAAAATGGAAAATCGAGTATATATTTGCCCTAGCCACCATATACCTAGTATACGGATTTTCAAAATTCAGGTAGACTTTATACCATATATAACGGTAAATCTGTGAGATATCGTAATGACATTAGAGGACTATCGTTCTATGATAATAATGTGATCTGGTGTCAAAAAATGGAAAAATCGGGTATATATTTATCCTAACCACCATATACCTAGTATACGGATTTTTAATCTTCCGGTAGACTTTATACCATATATAACATGAAATCTGTAAGATATCATAATGAAAATGGGGGATTATCTTTCTGTGATAATAATGTGATCTGGTGTCAAAAAATGAAAAAATCGGGTATAAATTTGCCCTAGCCACCATATACCTAGTATACGGATTTTCAACCTTCCGGTAGACTTTATACCACATATAACGGTAAATCTGTAAGACATCATAATGAAAACGGAGGATTATCTTTCTATGATTATAATGTGATCTGGAGTCAAAAAATGGAAAAATCGTCTATATATTTCCCCTAGCCACCATATACCTAGTATACGGATTTTCAACTTTCGGTAACTGTATACCATATATAACGGTTAAATCTGTGAGATATCGCAATGAAATTAGATAATTATAGTTCTTGATAATAGTGTGTCTGTCATCACAAATGGGAAAACCGAGTATATATTTCCCCTAACCATCATATACCTAGTATAGGATTTTCACCCT